>WYDI02040696.1:0-83402 GCA_009867235.2 Psittacus erithacus
GCCAATAGGGAGAAAGATACTGCAATAGTTTTTCATATTTGGCACATATATATATATACACACACATATATACCTAATACTGTACACTGATAGTACAGGCCTAGACCCCTTCTTCATAGCGCCTGCTGGAGAAGCAACTTAGGTAAGCAGTAGGGCTTACTGACATGTTTTCTTCTGTCTGCTTGAAAGGGTATAAGTGGCAAACATCTCAGTAACATCTGTAACCAAGAGTGTGTTGACAGAAGCTTGGATGTGAATCTTTTTATCCTTGCCATATGCATGATCAGAATCAGCTACTGAAGTGCATTGCTTATGTCATAAGCCTTGAAGACTGATAAAAAGTTGAAGTCCCTGTTTCTTTGTGTATCTCCCTACCTACTAGTTACAATAGATCTTCAAAGATTTACTCTCAGCTTACTAGTTTAGGAGAAAAACCTTAAATTTCCATTTACTTCTAAAACCTTATTTCTCATTCATGTCTTACAAAATGAAATTACTCTTGTTATACTGTTGATGTGATGTTTTATGAGCTGTTTTTCAGAAGTTTGGTGCAGAGTTAAAGTAGAATCATAGAATAGTTAGGGTTGGAAATGACCTTAAGATCATCTAGTTCCAACCCCCTACCATGGGCAGGGACACCTCACGCTAAACCATGGCACCCAAGGCTCTGTCCAACCCAGCCTTGAAGACCGCCAGCGATAGAGCATCCACAATTTCCCTGGGCAGCCCATTCCAGTGCCTCACTACCATCACAGTAAAGAACTTCTTCCTTATATCCAATCTAAACTTCCCCTCTTTAAGTTTTAACCTGTTACCCCTTGACCTGTCATTACAGTCCCTAACGAATAGTCCCTCCCCAGCATCCTTATAGGCCCCCTAGTAGGGGAAACTCCTTACTACTAAAGTGCATTAATAGGTTCTCTCTGCTTTCTCATCCCTCACCATGTATTTTAAGATTCCTCCTTCCGTTAATAATTTAGCCTTTTTGGAAGATGCTAATTGAGAGTGAAATTTTTGACAGCTGATTTTGGAATTACTTGACTTTCTGTGTTAACTATCAGTTTGCAATATACTTCTATGTTACAAGTTTTATTTGTAATTTGAGAAAAAGCAACATTCATTTTCGTGTTTCATTTTTTCATGCAAGAAGCAAAAAATTCTAGGCTACAACCTGTAACAAATGGAAATGTAAAATCAGTAGGACATTGAGTAGTCTGTTAGAAGGTTTTGTGTTCTCTGATCATCTTAATGTTCAGAAATGTCTGCCAAAATGGAATCATACCCAGTTTTCATGTCCATATCCTTTCCACAGGATTAAGCATATTCGAGATTTCATTATCCAGTCCCGTCCAGCTTTTGCAACAACTGATTTTGTTCTTGTGACTACCTTTCCAAATAAAGAGCTAACAGATGAAAGCCTGACACTACAAGAAGCAGATATACTTAATACTGTGATTCTTCAGCAATTAAAGTAATCGTACAATTGTTGTTACAATAGGGGGAGCATGCTGTATTGTCATACAATGTTTCCAACAGATAAAGAAAAGGAAAGATCAGTGTCTTCTTATCCCCTCTTCCATATTCTTGGGTTTCATGTCTTCCAGTGATACATATCTAACTATTTTAATTTCTCAGTATTGTTCAACCTTTTTTCAGTGTTAAAATTAAGCTTCCCTTTGTTAGGATATTCAAACCACATCTTGTACTAAATGTGAAATGAGAGATGACTTTGACTCTTCCACTATTTTGGGGGATGGGGAGAAGCATTTTTCTGAAGGGGGCATTATCTTTAATACAGTTGGTAAGATTTGCACTACAGAAATGCATTATGCTGCATTGACAAACAGCCATTTGAAGACTTAGCCTGTGGGTCATGTTTACTTTCCAAGCTGTATTAATAATAAGGTGTTCTATTTAATAGGTGGAGAGATAATTAATGCTCTAATATAATTTTTTTGTATATTCTGTTTGTATTGTTTCATGGTGCAGTATAATATTTATATTCTAGTTTTTATGTCATTTTCTCTGTAGCATATGTGTGAATCAGTTCAGGAGATGCAAACCTCAGCTATTGCAGACTATAATAGATTGCTCGCATTTGTATTCTAGTTGTTCTACTTGTGGTGAAAATAAGTATGACTTTTTTCTTCTTGAGGTTAGAAAGAGGGATACATCACTATCATCTGGTCTATCCCATTTCACCACTGGAGAAATTCTGTGATTTAGATTTCATGAGAGTAGGCCTATGGTCACTTTGAACCTGAATATGCAGTTGAACCCTGTGTAGCTACATAAACAGTTACTTAAATAATCTCAAATGAAAAAACTACCCAGGTGCACAAACACAGAATTCGTTTGTGCTGTCATTTGCATACACAAAAGTAGGTGCATTAATTGGTCATGTATTTTTGACCTGAATTTCAGGTCTTTATATTTGGACTTTTGGCCAGATGCATTTTGTAATATTCAGTGGGGGTTTGGTTGTATGGCTTTCACTATGCTTTTTTTGGAAGCTGCATAATTAAACCCCTTAATCTTTGAAATTCTATATTTTTTCAAATAACATGGCCCTGCACTGCAGTTGGCAGGTAGGAGTCTTACGTTATGGGCAAACTGGCTGCTATGCTTTAGTAGTATGCAGTTTTATAGTATTCGTGGCTTTATATCAGATGAGTGGATCTCACTGAAGGAGGGTAAATGGGCTGTATCTCTTGTACAATATATGTGTTAAAAATGCTGGTTTCACTGCTTATTTTATTCTGAAAGTATTTATTTATGTTACGCTTATAATTGCTCAGTATATTTGGTTAATTTACATTTTTACCTCAAAGTAGATCTTTGAAAGAGTAAATTTTAAACATGTAATTGTATTTGAAGTATTTTATTTTGTAATCTGAATATCTGCATGATTTTAATCAAAATTCTTTTCATGTGCTAAGTAATTAAAATTTTAAACTAAAAATACCATGGGCAACACTTATTGTTTTCTTCCCATTTTATGTTTTGTTGAAGTGATGATTGTATTGCATGCCAAATATCTAAGCCTAAACGGAAAGGAATGGACATTTACTTTGATTGTATTTTATACACTAACACTTCTCTCTGAATGCAAGGCCAGAGCCAGTATTGTGGCATCAATCTTGGGCACTCTGGTCTGGGCATATTTCAGTTCAGGATATAGGTAAAGTTACATTGCTTATTACTTCTGAAGCCTGTTATTAATTAAACTGAATTATGAAGGACAGTGGTTAACTAAATTGTTTCTCCTCCCCCCCCGATTATTATGCCAAAACCCACAACTGTATAGTATCATCCTCTATTTGTTTCACATAGCTGGTAAATTTTAGTGTTCAGTAGCAGCTGAGAGTAACTGGGGTCCCAGTAGTTGACATTATTTTTCAAGCACTAAGAAAATGTATCAATGCTTGTGTTTAGATATTTCACGACTTATTGGTACTTTAAACTTGATAGAATCTGTGTCTCGTAATTGAATGTCATACCTTTTGTTAACAATAGATTCTCACTCACGTAGCTAACACCTTGACATTTTTTGCACAAACCAGTTATTTGAGTACAGACCTAAGTGAATACACAGTTAAGACTTGCTAAAAGGGAGAAAGTTGATGAGAGACTCAAAGAAGGGAGAAGGAACTTGGTAGAGGGTGATGATCTTTCCATCACAACAAGGCTGCTGAGCTTCTTGGAATTCCTTTTAGCTTCCATGAAATACAGGTAATCCTGTCACTTGCTTTTGTGGGCAGCTCATGAAAGGTGCAGGCTTCACCTGTGCTTGTCTTTCCTAGAAATCCCTTATCACACAATACTCAAATAACACAAATCTGAATGTTTTCTCTTAAGAAAATGTGTCTGGACCCAAGTACTTGTTCAGTTTTGGTTTGTTTGTTTGTTTCTTTGACTCTTTGCATTTGGGCACTACCATCTTTGTAATCATAGTTATTCTGGTTAAACGCATAAGGCTTGTTTTGGGGATTTGAGACCACATTGAGACATTTGCAGTCATTCTGCTTTAATGAGACTACTGGACACACTTGTATAATTAGCATATATTAACAGCTATCTCATGCTGTTCTTGCTCTCTGGGGAAAATCTATCCAATAGTAAATTAACCAAGAAAGAGCATGGAAGCTCCCTGCTTAGTTGCTTGCAGTATGCTAAAACTCCCATGATCTTTAAATTGTATTATTCTGTGAGGGGAGAATAGACAGAGATACGCTTTCCACTTGCTTATGGTGATTAAGCCTGGCAGGCCTCAGTATAGGCATGCACACCAAATGCTGTAAGCTTGTGGTGTTTCTCTGGGATGGATGTAGTTGGAATGGGTTCCTGAAGAGATTAAAAGTAGGACTGGTACTATTTAGCTGCTTATCAATTATCTGAAAATAAACTTTGAAAACCCAAAGATCAGTGCAATGATAAACAACAGTAGGCAACACCTATGTTGAACGTTTAGTGAACTATGCCATCCTGAGAGACCTTGACTCGCTTGAGAGGTGGGACAATGCCAGCCTCATGAAGTTCAACAATGCGAAGTGCAAGGTCCTGCATCTGGGTCAGGGCAATCCCATGCCCAGCTATAGACTGGGTGGAGAAGAGATTCAGAGCACCCCAGCAAAGAAGGACTTAGGGATGTTGGACAATGAGAAACTGAACATGAGCCAACTTCAGTGTGCACTCGCAGGCCAGAAAGCCAAGCGTGTCCTGGGCTGAATCAAAAAGAGTGTAACCAGCAGGTGAAAGGAGGTGATCCTGCCCCTCTGCTCTCATGAGACGCCGCTGGGAGCAATGTGTGCAGTTCTGGTGTCTTCAACGTAAGAAGGACATGAAGCTGTTGGAACAAGTCCAGAGGGCCACGAGAATCATAAGGGGGCTGGACCACTTCCCATATGAAGGCAAGCTGAGAAATTTGGGGCTGTTCAGCCTGGAAGAGAGAAGGCTGTATGGAGACCTCATACAGAAGGAAGTGTTCCAATATCTGAATGGGTCCTACAAGGATTTTGGAGAGAGATTCTTCATCAGGGACTGTAGTGATAGGAAAGGGGCAATAAGTTTAACCTGAAACAGGGGAAGTTCAGGTTAGATACAACAAAGAAGTTCTTTACCATGAGAGCGGTGAGGCACTGGAACAGGTTGCCTCAATAAGTGGTAAATGCTCCATCATTGGCAGTGCTTAAGGCCAGCTTAAACAGAGGCTCGGGCAACATGGTCTAGTGTGAGGTATCGCTGCTTATGGCAGTGATTTGGACATAGGTGATCTTAAGGTCTTTTCTAACCCAAACCATTCTGTGATTCTATGAATGTCAAGTTATGAGTCTGGAACCAACTGTGAAAGACACTAATAGCCTGGAAGGCACTGGCTCTGGAGAAGAATTGGATGACAGTAGGAAAACAATGCATCAGAACTATTTACACCCCTTTGAGGTTTACAGAGTGACTTTACAGCAGATGATTTTAATACAGTTTATGGTGCTGATCCTGCTTCTTAAGAGCCTCAGAGATGTGACCAAAAAAACAGTGGAAGTTATGAATTACATATCTTAGAAGCATTCAAAACAGGTATCAGGAAGAAAATGGGTGAGGTGACTTAAAGTGGGCAGTTACTTCATAGAGGGAAATAAAGTATTATAGGACTGGTAGAGAGAAGCATAACAAGAATTAAAAGCTTGTACAAAACTGGATACTCACTTCAGGTATTTTCACAGTGAAATTAAAACAGATCTTTCAATAGTTGAACTACTGGAATGAAGCACCCTTGAAAAGCAGCTCTGTCTTCTGTGGTTTTTTATTTAATTCTCATTGTTATGCTGGCTTCATGTAATGTGTGTTTTAATTAAGCCAATTTTTTCTGGGTTTTGCTGCTGAGACAGGATAAAATAAGATGGCTTAGTTTTGAAAAGCTTTGTCTTTTGTCCAGTCATACTTAACAAATTCTGCTGTATATTTCCTGTTTAAAGGCTGGAAACATTATGTACCTCGCTGTACATCTTCAGTATTTTCATTACAGTCATTCCAGAAAATGTCTGCTGAACTTCAGAGATGATTGACTGAACTCAGATTGCAGACTACAAGTCACCTTCCCACACTTCTTACTTGCAACTCTCTTCCTTTAGTAATGGTCTTGTTCTGCCAATAATTGAAGAGGTCTCTGGCAGCACATCTGAATGTTAGTGTCTTTCCTTCAAGTTTAATGGATTTTCATCCAAAACTGAGAAGTGGGAGGGGGTCTGGGTCTTTTCTGTTTGCTGAGAGCTGTCTGCTTTTGAGTAAAATGCGATCTATGAGCTTTTTCTGGAGTACGAGAAGATAGGTGTGTTATTCTAAACCACATTAAAGTAAACCGAGTGAGACATTCTTAACTGGAATTAAAAAGAAGAGCTGCTTCAGTCCAAATTAATTTGGTGAGCTTTTGGACCATTTAAATACTAATGAGCAAGTACTCCCAAATGGGAATACATAGGAATCATTTTTCAGATACGATGTTTTGAATAGAAGGAATTACTGATGCAAGGCTGAGAAACTGGTATTTGTTTCATAGAATTCTTAGTGTTTTACTAGCTGCTGACACAAAAATTTTGATTAGCTATTCTAGAAAAAAAAAAATCATTATGTTTATTAGCTCTACCCTAAAAATAACCAAATAATTGCAGTTTGAGGATGAAATAAGTCTGATTTCCAAATGAAATTTTAGTAAACTTTTTCACAGTAATGGTGTCTACGGTGTTTCAGACCAATGGAAGCCTCAGAACTTTAGTGCCTGCATTGTGCAAACCCAGAACAAATGTTCCATTTCAGTGAACAGAATTCATTTCTGTTTATCTTGCAACTGTTCCTAATCAAGTTAAATTAAATCATCATTAATCGGATGTTCACAATGTAAATGTCCTTACCGTGTTCAGTTCCAGTGTAGCTAATCCATTTTAAATTAGATTTTACAAATAAAAAACTCTGCCTGAATCTGAAAATGCAAGTGTTATTCTTTTTTGAAAGTTTGTAGTTAATAGAGAATAACTAAGGTAAGGTATTTATTTCTACTTGCTTTTGAATTATTCTTTTCTCAACAAGCTGGTTCTTGCTAAAAGAAACTGAGAAACTTTCAATAGAGAAGACTTTGGCTCTGAATGGAGAATGGTGCTACCACTTTTTGAACATGAATGAGCACTTTGATAATGTGAATGCTTGTTTCCAGTTACTAATTTTAACTTTTAAATATCAGTTCACTTGTTTTGAATGTGTCATATGTAAGCTTTCAACTTTTTTAACTATAAAATACTATTCTCACCTATTTTTATTAACATAGTGCTACTTTCAGTAGCCGTCTAAAAATAATTGTTGAAACCAGAAGAAGGAGCATAAGTGGATATAGGCAAATGGCTATGTTAAAATGTTTTTCACTGAATTATTTGCTTCTACTCTTATAGTCTAATCAGTCTTTTTGTTTTTTAAGGAGTCTTCCTGAACACTGTTTCTTCTGAAAACAGGCACGGATCTTAGTCCCAGTTGGAACTGTTGGTAACCTTGGCCACCATGCAAAATATTGTAAGCTGGAGTTAGGTGTGTATGAAAGGAGGTGATGTTTAATTAGTAGAGATTAGACAACTGACCTTAAAGAGAACTGCTCAGAATTAAAAAGTGGGGCTAAATCCTATCTTAAATCCCCACACTGGGAAAGTTCAGGTGTATCACTGAACTGTATATGCATATTTAAGGTTTATCTTTCCATCAACAAAAAGGGAAAGTGTTCTAACTTGATTTTAATTCTTTGTGAAAATGGTAAAAAGAAGCTTTGTGTAACTGACTTTCAAGGAGAGAGCACTAACTCTTCCTGACCTTACTATACTGTGACCTGCTTTTAAGATAAAGGCTAACAATCCACCTTGTTAAAATGAAAGATAAAACTCAAAGGCCTGGAAACATTCTAGGTTTCAGCTAGACTTAACAGATAGATCTGGCTTCAGTCACACCCCTTAATGGGGGGCTAAGCCCTCTTATTAGAGATGTGCCTAAGGGAGATTCCCTGAATGTATCTTGCCCATTGTACATTAACCATGTCTGTCACATGGACAAAGGAATACTGAAAAGATTCTTTGCAATGGGATGATTTAAGTTGTTCATGTTGGTGGAGTATTTTTACTTGCTAACAAAAGGGTTTGATTCCAAAGGGGGTTTTTTTGTGGGTTTTTTTTTAGTTGGTTTTGGGGTTTGGTTTTTGTGTTTTGGGTTTTTGTTTTTCTTTTTTTTTTTTTTTTTTTTTTTTTTTTGTTTTGGCTTTTGGTTGGTTGGTTGGTTTGTTTTGTTTTGTTTTTAAGGCAGTGCAATTCAGTTTCCCAGTTTCTGTCTGGATCTCTATGATCTATACTTTCCTCCCCTCTAAAGCAGTTACTTAAATGAATAGAGCTAAATAAACAGAGGATAGGGAACAGATGGATGTGTCAGTCTGGTAAACCGGGGAGCAGTTTGTGCCTAAGAGGCAGAACAACCACACTCAGCAAACGTAGGGGGGAAAGGATGCTTGTTTAATGGGGACATATAACACATCCAGCTGAAGTAGCCACTGTTCCTTGAGAGGCTGGATCAAAGCTGGTACTCCAAGCTCCTGACACCTGCTTTCCTTCATTCCTGACTGTCTATTAGTTGTTGCGTATGCTGGTTGTTCCTGTGCAGTATCATAGAATCAAAGAATAGTTAGGGTTGGAAAGGACCTTAAGATCATCAAGTTCCAACCGCCATGCTACGGGCAGGGATGCCTCACACTAAACCATGTCACCCAAGGCTCTGTCCAACCTGGCCTTGAACACCATCAGGGATGGAGCATTCACAACTTCCCTGGGCAACCCATTCCAGTGCCTCATCACCCTTACACTAAAGAACTTCTTCCTTGTATCCAGTCTAAACTTCCCCTGTTTAAGTTTGAACCCATTATTAGCAAATAAAGTTTGATTAGTCATTGTGTATTAAATGCTGTGCAGGTTTCTCCAGTGTTTTTATATTTCACATTTAAATCTGTTGATTATATGACACCCTCCCAAGGGACTCTCAATAACGTGTGAGGTTTACTTGGCTAGTGCTTTTTTATTCCTGTTGTTGTTGAACTCAGCCTTTGGAATAGTGTTCTATTTTTGTGGAGGTTTTTGTGGTATCTCGTGGCCCAAATTAAGAAATAAAGTTTAGGTTGCACATATGACAAAGACATGGAGTAGGTCACAGTGTCATCAAAGAAATGTGAGAAAACTAGAACCTGGAAAAGATTTTGGAAGAACTTTGATGCTCCATGTGTCTCCTCTAACCTGCACTCACCTCTTCCATACAGCAGTTTTTACTTGTTATTTGCTCAGCTAAACATTGTCTCATATGTGTACAGAAAGTTCTGTATCAGAGCCTTGAGCCTGCAATGCCTAATGTCTGCCTTCCTAAGCAACTGTCTGGACCCTATTGGCCTACCTATAGACGTGAGAATAATTAGCTTTAGGTTTAATGCCCAAATTCTAAGCTTTTTGCGCCTGGTTCCATGCCTCTCAGTGTGTCTGCAGTTCTTAAAATTAGTGGATGCCTAGTTTTAGTTGGCAATCTTCAAGCCCTACTGCAGTAAAACATTGAAACTATAAGAAGTCTGTTTAATTACTATGTTAATGGTTTCTCCAGTTCCAGCTTCTAGTATCTGACCAAATTCTAGCTCCTGGTGCTCTGAATGGTACTGCAGTATCAGTCCCATGGATCTCCCAAGTTGATGCATTGATGGACATAATCTGTAGTTTTGATGTAGAAAAAATGTATGGAAGAGAAAAATACTTTTTTTCTCTTTTGCAGTGTCAGTTTACTGAACCCATAAAAAGTCAGAACATGTCAACCTGGCAAGGTCTGTTTGCCTTTGTTGTCTGTATAGGCTTTATTACCCAATCAACTGCGCAAGCAGAGAAGGTAGAGGTGACCTGCAGTTAGTGATTTCCAAATAGCCTTTACTCATGGCCAAGGCCAACAACAAACACACATTTAATTTTATTAACTTTCTTAGAATAGTAGCACGTGCAAGCTCAGATAGTGCTGCTGTCTATGCACAAGCACAATAACTGAGTAGTTGTTAAATGCTGCTACAATAATGAGATATATTTATTATGTAGAAAACATTTTGCTAATAACCTTAAGTCTACTCTTAGATGAATAAACCAGTCTCTTTTCTGTAGAGCAGCAATGTGATAGTCAATAATATGGATTTTTTAATATATTCAAAACATTTTGTGTAGTAGCAGTAGCATTGTTACAGAGAGCTTGTCTACAGTTATAAGGGTATTTTAATTCCTGCAAGACGGGATAAAAAATCTTAAACTGTGCTATCAGATGGGAAAAACTTCTTTGGATTAGGGTTTTACAGATGAAACCAAGCAGGGATTGCCGAAGCTGCTGGTCTGATGAAATGAGACTAATCTTCAAGAATGAACTATATTATTGTTTGTTCAAGCCATGTAGATTCTGCCAGTAACCTGTGCTTTTTAACAAAAGGAAAGCGTTAGGCTTTAAAGAGAAGCTTGAGTATATTTCGTAGTTGAAGGCCAGACTTGAAAGCTAATCAATTGATATGCAGCTGCTAATATCAGGAGAGCCCAGTTTTCCTTTCTGGTTTGCCCCTACACAGAGCAGTTAATTACCAACATGATGCAAGTTGGTCACAGCAAATCATTAGGGATAGATTTTTTCTTTTTTCTTTATCTTGTCATTCTGAGGAGGGAACAGATTGTAATCTCTAGGACTGTAATCTCTACCAGGTATTTCTTCTAGAATAGCTTCAACAGATGTGACCATCAAAGACGCTGACTTCTCACTCCAGCTGTCATTGCACCCGCAGAGCTTGCAGTCTACCCTTCCCATGCAGGTGGCTGCCTGCCTTTCATTAATGTTATGCTTTTGTTTTGTATTGTTGCCTACTTGAGCATCTCTCACTGAAACTGAGAAAGTCTTCTGACAACATATTTTCATTCTGTACTCTTAGGATCCCACCTATTGTGTTACACCTCATCCATTTTATTTGGTCTTCTGCAGCTAATGCTCTTGCTTGAGTCTTGAGTTGCTTGGGTGGCTAATTAGGCCGATCATGTAGCAGTTCATTTGCTGCTGAAAAATTACCTTCTTGAGGATAGATCATAATAGCTTGTATCCTGAAGATTCACCTGCTTTCTGAGACGGGCTTTTGTGCATATCTAAGAAATCATTTGGAAGACATATTGAAGTGGAAGAAAGGAAAAAAACCTCTTCCTCAACTCAGTAGTGGAAGATTGTCACATTTGATGCAAAATTCACTAATGGATTCTGGTTTCTATGCTCTTTGAACTTCCTTTTTTTGCCATAGCTAAGCTAAATTTTTCATATTAAATTTCTTTTGTGTTATTTCTTCATTATCACTGCTCTGAAGGTGTTGATGTCTGGATGCTTCTTATCCCTAATCTGATCAGAATAAAAGCTTTTATTCTGTATGTAGGTAAGATTTGCACGGGAAGCAATAGTCTATTCCCTTACTCAGTGAGTTAAAATACTGTGAGCACAGGGGATCTTTATAGTGAGGTACCATACTGGACGTAAGAAGTGAATGGTAACCACAAAGGACCTTGGTTAGCATTAGAGGGGGTGGTGGCTTGTTCTCACGGCAATATATTATTATAGACTTAATTTTTCCCCATTGCTTTTCTGTCTTTTGCATGCTAGAACTTTCCTCTCTCTTTCCTCGCCATTTTTGACTAAGTGGATGATTATCACCTTTAACTTAAGTTGAGAGCACTTTGGCAGTATTGCCAGCTCCCATAGTTTCATCCCAGTAGTGGGATTTTGGCTGTCATTGCATCTGATCTGTCAATCCATGACATGCCAAAGACTGCAGATACCGCAGCCTAGCTGTGGGAGAACTTCCCCTTTATGTTCTTTCTTCTGTTTTTTTCTCTTGTTTCTCTGCTTTCTAAAGCAGAACAGCCAGACCGGATTGCTGCAGAAGTCAGCAAGACTTTGTTCCTTTTCCTGTGAGGTAATGGGGTTTTCTAGATGAGGAAGTTAAAATGAAAACAACAAAAAAAGCTTCAGCAACAAGAACCTCCTCCTATGAGCACTGCATCAGTCCCTTGAAGCTTTCCCTACCCTGCTGCAGAACCAAGACAGGGGTAAAAGAGGAGGAGTGAATCATGGAATAATTTAGGTTGAAAGCAACCTCTTGTTCATCTGTACCCTGGGGTTCTTTCACCCTACTCTCCAGACTTACTAAGGGGCAAACAAATTTGGTTACATTAAAACTCATGATAGTACAGGAGATCTGTGGAGTTTCAGGTGTGAAATATGGAATATGAGCTAATGAATTAAGCTTCACCAAGGGCAAGTCCTGCCTGACCAACCTAGTGCCTGTTTGTGATTCAGTTTTATATTACCAAGGTTGTCATTTAGGGTAGAACGTAGTCTTTACCTGGAAGATCTTTCCAGGTGTCTTCAGGTTTATTTAAAGTTCTTCCTTTGAATGATGAATGTAATTTCTTTCTGAGGTTTGGGGGAGGGAGTGATAATAAAGGCAGATTTTACTTTCACCAATGAGCCCAGTGAGACAGGCTCTTTTTTTCCTTCTGTAAGTAAAGATTGTTCTCTATTGCTTTATATTAAGCAAGCTAATTAATAAAATTCTCATGTTTATATGAAACATCTGCAGCATAAAACATGAATACGTAGAAGCTTACCAGAATAAACAGCAAACAAAACAAGTACTATTATAAAATGAAAGTCAGTGTCTTTGATTTATGATTATGAATTTGGTTAGGCCTTCTCTGTTATATCTTAAACAAGTAAGATGCAGCTTTGCACCTGAACTTTTACTGTAGAAGGGTTGTGCAACATGCGTCTCACCCACTGGTTTGAACATTATGGCTGTGATAGTCATGAGACACTGCATAACAAAATTTAGTGTCAGCAGACAGGAGCATCTCTGTCTTTTGATGGATCCATAGTTGTGCATACAGCAATGGATAGAAACTCATTCTTGGTCTCTGCCCCACTACATCTCTTCTGTGACTTCAAGTTAATAGAAATAGGCAAAGGCACTTCCTGCCCTTATAGTAAAATTTATAGAGGAGACTTTCAAGAGCAGTACATGCTGGTTTCTCTTCCTGTGGTGGAAGTTTTAGATTAAGTTCCTGCTGCTGCTGATGAGACTGAAAGCAAACTAATGCCAAGTGTCTTGGTGAACGTTCTCTGGGTAAGAACTCCAAAGAAGTGGCTCATAAATGTTTTCAAAATAAAACACTATCTGAGTCTACATAGATTTCAAAATATGAATGCATGGTAGGAGAAAGTTAATGAGTCTATAGTTAAAATGGAAAAAACAGAAGTTTTAGTTACTAGGGAAGGTATGAAAATCATTAATTTCAGAAAGAGTTGGATGATAGCCATTTAGCAGATCTCACCTAAGTAAAATGTGTCAGAATCTTCAACAAACCAAAACATTGTGACAGCCAGTACAGGTCAGATGAAACAAAGTGCTATGCTTTCCATCGTTTAATCCTCTAACTTGAATTAATTTTTAAATGAAAGAGCTTTTTAAATGGTAAGGAAACAAAAAATCTGCTATTTTGAATAAAACAAAAGGAAATAGTTAATTTGCTTATTTCTAATCCCGGCAATTCAGGAAATACACACACTATAAAACTGTTTCAATTTACTACAATTTGCATTTTTATTCCACAAAAGTTGTTGGTCAAAGTGTTTTTCCAGATCTGTGCAATCTTGACTCCCTTAACTTATGCATAAATTACATGGTATGATGCCTAAATCAAGAACACTGTCTCTCCCATTTCAGACTGTAATTGAGAGCAAAAGCCTCCAGGACAGTTTTATTATTTTATATGATTCATAGCTATTGTTCTGTAGAAATCAAAATTTGTTTTAAAAGCTGATGACCAAAACTGAATTCAAAGCCTGAATTTCTTTAACAGTCCTTGAAAGTCTTAGAATGGGTTCAATTCAAATATTAAGACACTTAAATGTAGGTATATACCTGTATGCATTTGCATATGAGCAAGGTGCCCAGCTCCCATCCTATGTGGTGGAAATTTAGGGCTTGATCAGGCTGCTATCCCACAGTCAGATCCCAGAAGCTTTTTGGTCTCTGAAGACATCATGAAGTCAACAGATTTGACACTTGATTTATAGGACTCACATGCATGTATGCAGGCGGATTACATGGGATAACACAGGACATTTCAAATGGCTCTAGATACCTGTATGAGGACAAATGGGTCAACCCTCTCGTTAGTGACATCATTTCAGTTTAGAGATTTGTTTGGTTTACCCTACAGTAGTCAGGCATAGTTTGGCAGCTGCTTGTGTTCAACTGTCTGCATGTGCTGACCACATCTCTGCTGGCTATATGGGGAGTTTGCAAACCTAGTTCATGTATGGACATGATACAGATAGGTTGCTTAATCTGTGAGCTGACTCTCATTCTATCATTCTCAAAATGGGACTTTAAACTTTTTTTTAACTGTATTTTCCTCTGTCTTTTGGTGGCACAATTTTTGCCTCTTCCTTCAATGCTTATCATATATTAATTGCAAAACTCTTTTTTACACTGAAGCTAGGGACTTGAAGTAAAGGCTATTAACTTAGGGAAAACACCTGCCTCAAAGATATTAAAATTATCCCCCAGATAAGCATAGCAGGCAGTGAAAATTCTTTATTTCCTCAGTTACTTCTTGTTGCCCAGCATGTTTTTGACAAAATGTAAGTTGTAATAATGGTTCTATGATGCTGGTGCAGTTTATATACTGGGCATGACGTGCTGTGGTATGGAATACCCCTTTGGCTAGTTTGGGTCAGGTGTCCTGTCTCTGCTTCCTCGCAGCTTCTTGTGCCCCTCCTCACTGGCCCAGCATGAGACACTGAAAAGTCTTTATCCAGGGTAAGCACTACTTAGCAACAACTAAAGCATCGGTGTGTTATGAGCATTGTTCTCAGACTAAACCTGAAACACAGCACTGCACCAGCTACTAAGAGGGAGAAAAATAACTGTTACACCTGAACCCAGGACAATGGTTTACTGGTAATCCCCTGCACAAAGGTTCAAGGCTGCTTGATGGTGCAGTTTGGTGTACTGATCTTTAGCAATAGCTGTAGTAGTGGAACACCTTAATAAGAGCTGTTCAAGGCCAGTTTCCAAGGCTGAACATTATCACCTAATAGCTTTGATCAGAGTGGTAGCAAATATTTGCATAAGAACATGCATTTGGATTCAGCCTGCCATATATTGTTTACAGCAGTAACTGTTTGGAATACCGTCTGTCTGAGGTCTACTCTGGAAATTGAGGTTCATGGTTTCCACTAAACCAGCACTCTTGCTGGACTCTCCTCCTGTTCTTGTGACTCTATCCTACCTTATCTCCTGAGAGTCACCCTGTCTGTCACTCCTTCCCTAGCCATTCTCCTAACAAAACAGTCATCCAAATGCCTCCTTCTTGCCCTTTAGCAATTTTGCAGTGCTGTCCTGTCCTGCTATATCCATTAGTATTTTTGGTGCAAAAGTTGTTTACCTGTGCTGGGATTCCTCCTCCCTTGCCTTCTTCTCCTACATCCTTTATAGCACTAAAGATAAACTGCTCTTTTTCCACTTTCAAGGAGCTTCATAGCTTAATCCTCACGTGTCAGCTGGTACTGTCTAGTTCTCATGTTTTAGATCTGACCAGATCAAGATGCTTTAGTGCCAGAGATAAACTTGACATTAACCAGCCTGTTAGTCTCTTCAGACTGCTAGCTAGCATGCGCTGGCAGTGCTGCCTCGTTCATTCCTTGCCCTCCTCTAGAAATTACTCTTGGGGCAAGATGAGGCTGGCCCTTCAGCCCTCACCTCTGCCTGTGCAAGGAGCCTCAGCAGTTAGCTTGGGTCTTCTGAATTGTAACCAGGTGCCTACCATCTGGCATTGCAATGCCTCCACTAGGAAGCTAATGTCAGCATATGCAGATAGCTCTGCAATGTAGCGTATCTCTGTGTATCTGTATTTGCACTCATAGCATCTGGGTATGGTTTCTGCAGATTCTGCAGAATTCCTAATGCTTTCTCATATCACCAAATTTCAGGAAATGTCCTTTGACTGTAGTCTCTTTACAGACACAGGTGAATCTCTCTAACTCCACACACACAACTTCAATGGACATTTGTTTTGGTCTGTTTACACAGGTTTCCTGTGTCTAAATGTTATCTGTAAGAAGCTAATGTACCAAGAGTCTAAGGCACAGTTAACAGAACTCATATAATTGACTCTTGCTTGCATCATTAACAGTTTCCTCTGTCATTTTTTCACATCAGTTTTTAATCCTCATAAGGATATTATTCTTTGTTCCAAATTCTTACATCTAGGAAATAAAATAGCCATGAAATGTGTCCATTCAATGTGGAAGATTTATTTTTAGGAAGCTCTCCCTTGACTCTTTGCCCTTCTTGAGGCTTCTGTTTCTTGGGCAGAGCAGTCAAGATTAAATGTCACATAAAGCAAGCAGATAGGAAGTCTTTCCCTCAGTGTAAGGAGCAATTATCATTAAAGGGAGCAAAGCTGAGGTCACCATAGGTCAGGAAGGCCCAGTTCTTGTGCCCACTGATTCAACTCTTTGGCCAATGTTCCTCATCCTGTGCTTCAAGCCAGCCATGCAAGCTCATAGTGGGAGTGATAGAGCTTTCACAGGCACCAAATGTTTGTATCTGTCCACAATCCTCTTGCAGGCTCTGATTTACCTTTGAGGCGCTCCATGTGATATAGGCCAGATGTCCATACAGAGCATGGCTGAGAATGAGCAGGAGAGCTGGCACTGATCTCTCTATAAGCTGAGCAAAAAGTGAGACTGGCCATGGCACACTGGCACAGGCACATCACAAGGGTGCAAGGACTGGGCCTTGCACTCTCACCAGCAAGCGCTTCACACAGGGTATTAGCTAGCAGCTAATGCAAGGACAGAGGCTCCCAAAGCCCTGCAGAATCTGCCAGAAAACCAGTTGTTTCTTGAAAAGTGCTGAGCATGTAAAGGTTGAGCGCCTCTGAGGGCACATACGTTACTTATGTCACTTACAGAAGTCCCGAGGAAGCTCCACTCATGCTTACCTTACTCCTGAACAAAGCAGACCTCTTGCCATACTCCTGGGTGATGTGGACCTCTGTCTGACCTTCTCCATCCTATGGTCTTTAATGATGTCCTTGTGGATGTTTCTGTGTCTCGAATCTGCAGTTACTGGAGACAGTGAAACATTTAAACCCTTTCCAATTAACTATTACACAAATGTCACTAAGAAATAATCTTGTGGCTCCTCACACTGAAGAGCTCTTGGGAGTGATTCAGTCAGCCAAGGTGCTTTAATCTTTCAAACCCTCTATGGAATGCTGCTCTCTGATGAGGTGGCTTTCGGAAGTTACTGTCATCTTCAGCAAGCTGAGTAGTGTCTGCAGGATCTTGTTATTGGTGAGTTATGTAAAATGAAATTATACTTTTAAAATCTGGGGTTCTTTAGTGCATTGCTATGAAGTGACCTCTCACTCCTTTCGTGACACATGGACCACTGAAGATCATTTGAAGTGTGTCCCACAGAGTTGTTTTTTTTGGCAGAAAACAAAGTCAACAACAGTTAGCAAGGTGGGTATTTACATTGACAGCAGTCCATTTAGCAACAAGTAACCTTTTATTGTTTAATTCTAAGGTAATTATAAGGCAATGACTGCTTTTACCACCAAATCTACTGTATGCAGCTAGCTGAAGAGGGACAGAATGCAGGCACACTTATGATCAAGCCCCCTCTGTGTGCTGTTTAACCGTGTTGACCTTATGGTGGTGTAAATAAGAACAGATTTTGGCCCTATCTTCAGGCTACTGACATGAGACTGTAGCACTCTGTGCAGTTCCTGAATGGTAAATTCCTATTTATGCTGCTAGAGCTATCCGTTTACACCAAGACCATGATTAATGTCTTTTGAATCACTCCATTGACAACTGAGCTACAGTTATCACTAAAATTCATTTCATGCTTTCAGAAAAAATATCCCATGACTTTTCCTCTTTTTCCTTCCTCTTTACTTCTACTTTTCCCTTCAGAAACTTGTGTGAAAGGTCTTGCACCAGTTCACCCTGATATTTCTACAGTAAAATACAGAAACTGTTCAAGAAGTTCAGGTAGGGGCTGAAAATCTTTGCTCAAACCTGCAGTCACCAAACCCACTGCTGACAAGCTGAAGAATGGCTGCCTGAATTAGTGGCAGCTCTGCTACCAGGTGCCTACAGTGTTTCTTCGGTTGGAGCCCAGAAGTGCTGCAGTTTTGACTAAGAAGAGACGTGCTTTGCACAGAGCTTTGGACCTCAGCGAGTCAGAATCCACAGACCAGGAGGTCCTCTCCCTCTGCCATTGGGTAGCTCCTCAAAGCAAGCCTTGCAGATCAAGTCCCCACATAGTGCAATGGCAACTTCCTTTTAACATTCAGGTAGGATGGTTTTAGCTTCAGCCTGTGAAGCAGTTGAATGGAGCAGCCTGATGGAGGCAGATGACTGCCTGGAGCAGTTCTACATGACCCTTAACAGCCAGCAAAGGCTTCTCTTGAGGTAGTTTCTCTGTGGATAAACCCCAGCTGGTGAACAACAGCTATGGCCGATGTGGTTTCAGACATGTAAAACTGTGTTCTGATAAACTGTATTGTTTCATTAGCAAGGTCATCGTGTCATCTCCAAGAACTCCATGATGTGCTAAAGATTTCTTCTAGCCAGAAAACTGCAAAGCACTTACACTGCCTAGATCCCATCTGCTCAGCCAAAATGCCTCCTTCTGCTGGGTTATGAGCCGCCTGCTCTCAGCCAGATGCCTGTGTCTTGCTCTTAATTCCAAGATCACTTTGCAGAGGCACCTGGATAGCCCCAAGCAGAGCTCATGTGGGTCCAAAACAGCTTAAGTACTTAACTCCTTGGTGTGCCTCATCTATAATGTGCTTGTAGTCTTTCTCAGGTGGTACCTCTTGCTCTTACTCACCCTTTACAGGACAACCACAATGTTAGAATCATTGCCTACAGTGTAGGAGAGACTAGGGTTAGTACTTTCCTCTACCTCACGGGCTCCAATCCCATATCAAAAGTTAATCTTTCCTCAGCTAAGAGAGCACTTTAGCTGTAAGGGCACCATCAGGGAGTCATGCAAATTGTCCTTTTGATTCTGTTCCAGGCTATAGATACTTGAGAAAAGGCATGAATCACTGAGCTAACCTAATGGTTAGGGTTCTCACCTGGGGTTGGAGGTCTTTGCCCCCCTTCTGCCCATATACCTTTACACATTCTACCGAGTAAGTATGTAATGTGAACTACTCACACAACCCATGGCACAGGCTGCCTTCCCAAACACCTGGATCTTCCCAATATTTTTGTAATTGCTCTTATGGTCTTTAGTCTTACTTTTTTTGGTCTTTTGTCTTAGAAGTATTGCCCTTAGGAGAGGCACTATAGAGAACTGAGCTGTTACAACCTTGTGACTGGCCATGACCCTGGCAAGGCAAGTGACTATTGATTGCTGAAGTATTTGATAACATTAGCTGAGGCATACTGGCCACAGACTTTGTACTCTTTTCTCCCCTAACTTTCACCTGTGTGACCCTGATGACAGGAGTTTAACTGAGGTAGCAGCCACGGCAGCAAAACAAAATGCTTGTATATAGCCCAATTTAAAAAAAGAAGAAATTCCTATCCAAAGCCATTCAAACTGTTCATCTGTATGTCTTTTGTCATGAACTGGAAGTGTAGTCAGGGGGTTATACTGGATCTTTTCAGCTGCATAACACTAGGTCAGCATTAAAAAGTGTCATTGCTCTGCAGAGCTCCCTGAAGACATGTGGGTATACCCCTTATGTTAAACAACTTCAGAACTGGGCACAATGAGCTGGTTGCCTCTGTTGTTTTATACACTCAATGTTAATCCACAGGTTATGGGTCCAGCCATACATGGAGAATTGCTAGCAATCTTCCATGTTTTTCTTACACTTGGGTAGCTGAAAGTCCAATCAGCTCTAGGAGCTACTGAGTACTCAAATTTCTCACAGACCAAGGGAGCCAAAAGAAGACATTAAACCACAGTCTAGAGCAATCAGTTTGAAGGAGACAAGAGGATGTAAAAGAAGTCTTAAGTTTTGAGGGAACCTAGAATTAGTTTAGCAGTATTCTTCTTATCTTTTGTTTTATGCTATTTCAATTCTGTGTTGAATTCCTTTTCATCAAGGAAGGGTATTTTGCTTAAATTGTTGCATAGCTTTGCTACCCTCCAAAATGGGTGTTTTAAGCAGGATTTTTTTAAGAAAGGGGGAGTAGATACTCTAATGGTAATAACATGTGCCAAGGGACATGTAATTATGGCTTTCAGGTGTTCTCTAAGCCAGTGCTAGCTTGCATTGAATGTGCTATTTATAAATGCATATAAATCATACGAAAATATAGTTGACAGAGGTATGAAAACAAGCTGTACCTTAAGAGTGGATATTTCCCTTGTCAAGAGAACCCAAATTATAATTCAAACCCACCTGCATTATATGTAATAGTTTAATATTATACATACTGCAAGTAGTAACAAATTGGTGTTCTCTGTTCTCCTTTGAAAATGAAAAAAGATTAAATAAAATTACAAAGACAACATAGCTAATAAATAATCATACACTACTGAATCTTTTTATTTACCCCTGAATACTTAGCACAGTGGATAGTGAGAAGAGACACAGATGTATAATTCAAAGCAGTTCTAGGACTCAGTCTGAAATTCCATGTTTAAGAAAAGCTCTATCGGCTAGACTGGATGTCTAGCCAGAATGTGAAATTTGGAAGTATCTAATAGTCCTGTGTCTCATCTTCTGTGAGGAGGATTACTTCTGAGTCAAGGACAAAAGGTTGGACCATAAGTCCTTAGGAACAAAAATAGGATAATAACAATATTTCAAGTCCATTTGATCTTTTCATTAGCAGATGAGAAGAAAACTCTCTTTTAGCCTGAAGATGTTTCATTAAAAATGGACCTCTGTGACATCCATCCCTCATTTGGAGCAAAAAAGGACACGGATGTTACACAGAACCAAATTATATTACCCCTGGAGCAATTGCTCTTACAGAGATGCCACCACTAAAAATGAAATGTGTGGGCATACCACCCGTGATAACTCTAATGGAATTAGACTAGGAAGACATAAGGAGTAGGATCAATGGAGGCTGATGGACATATGGAGGTCACATAATGGTGCAAAACCCATGGTGATTATTTATCCCCATATTGGCATTTGAGCTAGCTAGTTTAAAACTGAGTTAGGGGGCTTTGGATGAGTGCATAAATCTCTGATAATGTTAAGACATTAAAATGACAAACAGTCTAGAGATGCATTTGGTTCAGCCAATATCTTTTATTTTAATACAGTTACAACTTTCGGAAAAGAAGTATATTACAATGAATATAATACAAGTTTGAAGTTTCACTAGAACGTGAACAATTTTGTGTTTTTGATTCAAGTCTCTTTCTAGGTTTTCATAAAACCATAAAGGCAATTCCCCAGGAAACTCTCCCCTCTCCACTACGAATCTGCCTTTGTATACAACAACAAACTTTATTTCACCTGCAGGGAGAACCACTACCCCCAACATTTCAATTATAAGAAAGAATAAGTTTTAACTGTAGTTGGATTTTGGTAATTATTTATGAAATTCTTACCACCTCTGGGAAAGTATTTGCTGACAGAAAGAAAGAAAAAAGAACTACTGTACACACACACAATTCAAATCTTAACCTGCATTTCAAAATGGTTGGTAAAAGGGGAGACATTTGCATCAACACAGTGCATTAAACCCTCTGCATGCTGGTACCATAATGATATATATTACGCATTTTCCATTAGGCGAATTACCTTCATACAGATTTTCTCCCAAGACTTGTAATGTTTTATTTGCATATATATATAAAATATACATGTAGTATATGTTATATAGTGCACTTACATAGTACATAGTTTACATGTATAATATAATATACATATTCATGGACATTTCAGTCTATACCTGAAGTCAATGTCATTGACTGGTTGCAAAATACCCAGTCCTGCACGGGTCTGATCTAAAGAAGGACATTGCACATCATTGTCCACAAGTTCTATCTCAAGATATGAAAAAATTAAAGCCAGAAACTGTTTAATTTCATGGACAGCAAATAACCTGCCAGGGCATTTTGCTGTGCCTGTCCCAAAAGGCATATAGTAATACTTCAGTTTGCGACCACTGTGGTAGAAGTCAGTCTTTTCTTTTCCATTCTCATTCAGGAAGCGATCATATTTGAATGTCTGTAATTAAACCCCCAAAAGAGTTAATTGATATTTGAATACTTTCAAAGAGAGATAATTCCATTAAGACATAACATGCAGGCTGGGAAAGAAGAGCCTCTAGCAGTAAGCATATTATAGTAGCACCCTGCTCCATGGTGGTGTTTTGGAGAGGATAGTCCCTGAGAAGTTCTGGTATGTGGGACATGATCCCAGGTTCTTTGCTGGTAACTCTCCTTTTCTTTTATGACCACCTTAAAGTTATAACCTCCATCCTTGTTCATGCAGCAGAACTGAAAGTTTTCTCATTCTGTGCCTTTGGGAAAATCTTATCCTTAACCTTGTCCTCTCTCAACCCCCCCCCAAAATGGTGATTCTTCCTCACCAAGGAAGGCAGTAAGTACAAGGCTATCTGGGGCTGGCAGCACACATTCTGATTACACTAAAATATGTTTTGCGTATAGTGCTCACACCAACTTTATTCTCTTTCTTGTTTATCATTACATGTGCAGGTGTAAGAACAAACTGGAGCTCAACAGCAAACCAGCAATGGGGCACCCCTGACAAATGCTCTATTTAGAGGCATATTAGCTTCTGCTAGAGCTCAGAGCTTAATGCACTTTGATAAATACTTACCAAGGGATCAGCATATATTTCTGGATCAAAATGCAACAGTTGAGGATAAAGAGCTACAATATCATCCCTGCGAATGTTGTAAAAATCATTCTCTAAGTGCAATGTGAAATCCTCCTTGGCAACTCGGAACGTCATGGAGGCACTCGATAGCCTCATTGCCTCTTTGATGATGCTGTCTGTGGGAAGAAGAAAAGGAATGATTACTATGGACATAGTATGTCCTTGGGGGAGGTCCTGGATTTTGAAACATTTCAGAGCCATGATTAAACCCTGCATTTAATAGAAGAAATATTTTAACCATAGCTTTCTAAATGCCTAAGAAGGTGTCTGTCTTATTTCTTTTTAGCATTATTATTCCTTCTGCAGATAACACTGAGAACTTATAGTTAATGTACCAGAATATTTGAAAGTGAGACACATTTTCACTCTGAGATAAAGAACAAACCACTCAAAACTGGAAATGTAATGAGCAAAAGAAACAGTGCAGTGATCAGGATTTTCTGAAACTTTAAGAGGTGATGCATGGAAACCAGTGCTCGGAAAAAGTAACTTGTGGGGGGTTTGTTTAATTTTTAATATAATAAATATTTTTTTTAAAAGCAACAGTATTTAAAAGGTGTCATTTTCAAAACTCTGTAACTTGGACACTTTTGAAAAATAGGCCTATAATTTGAAAAATGTTAAGAAGAAATAAAAGTTATTGGAAGATTCTGCTTCACATCATAAGAACAGGGATATAAAATTTGGCAACATACTTTTATTTGATCTAAAGTCACCATAAAACTCCCATGGTTTTGAATTATCCAGGGGTCTCCAGTACTATATAATGCAGCAGTACAGCAGTATTTAGACATGCCCTTACCAAGAAAAAGTGCTATTCACATGAATTTTGATACTGTCAGTACCACCTGGGACACTAGGAAGACTGATTTTGTTTGCTATTGTTAAAGTACATACAGGGTTTTTTCTTAGTGTCTGTTAGCTAATTCCATAGTAATTCCATAGCAAGCATTTATATGGTAATAAATAGAAGACTCTGAAAATAGTGGTGTCATTTCCGATACTCCTGCATAAAATAATCATACCTAGTACTGGCATATTATCCAGCTGTTTTCGGTTCAAGGAAATGTGTTTGCCATCGAAACTGATCTCTCCATCACTTTCCAAAATGCTTTGCACTTCTTTGGTAGCAGCTGTCATTGCTTCTGGGTTCCTAAGACAAAACCAGAAGAACTATAGCATAATTTTACACTTAAGGCTGCTTTATAAAGGGGGTGTTTTCATTAACTTTTTTCCTGACTAAACTTTAGTTTGCCAGATGACAAGTACCTTTTAAAATTAAAATATTGCAGCAAAATGCTGCAATTACACTTTTTCACGTCTTGGCAAAGGAACGATAGCTTCAAAAAAAGGAAAAGAACCTCAAGTATTTGATTCTGTCTCCAGTGCCAAGTGGGACAGAACTGATGTGCACAACAAGTAATAAACAGTAATGTCACTAAAAAGCAATGCCAAGCATAAGAAATAAAGCAATCAGTTATAGATTAGGAAATAGCCCCACTGTGGGTAGAAAGTTTAGCAACAGGATAATAGATCAGTTTTATAACATCACTTATCCTGGATGATGTCCAGGACATGATGGCAATATTCCATCTAGCTGAAAAGGACCTTCCTAATAAGAAAAGTCCACAAAGTATCCTTCACTGCCCAGAGTTTCTTACAGACATGGAACGTATGAGCTATGGTGAAATAATAATACAAGATGCAATAATGTCCTGATGAATGCATAATAAAACAGGCTTTTAAAAGACTTCAAGACAGATAGACCTAAATCAAATGGATTCTTGGAGTGCAAAATAGTAGAGAACCTTAGATATTAGCACTGGCAGGCCAATACAAGGGTTCAAGCCACGGGCTAAATAACAATTTAGATACATACTTAAGAGTTAGTTATGCTGAGGTGGATTATACTGCACAGATTCTCACTCTAAAATGGACAGTTAATAGTATTATCTGAACTGTTCATCCTCTCATGAGTAACAAGCTCAACAAGTCTACACTGCAACATCAATAGGATTTATCAATGTAGAAACTATTTTCTACTAAGTATCTGTGAAAACAATAATGAAGTTAAAGCTCATTTTGCCAGCTCTAGTAAGATGGTCTAAAATGGTCCAATTATACTGGGAGCCTTCCATATAATTAATGTTCTGACTGCAACCAGCACTTTTAATATCATATCATATCATATAGATTTACTTCAAAGCTTTCTTGGCAAAGCATAGCATTGCCCTAGAGTGTTTGTTGGGTTTTTTTAAATACTTCTACAGAAGACTTACTTAAGGAGATAGAACAAGCTCCAAAACGTGGCAGGAATGGTGTTCGCTTGAGAGGCCCAGAGCACTGCCACATGGGTCTTCGCTTTTTCCACGTCATCGAAGGTTGACAGAGTGTCATTCAGGAACATGCGGAGGGTGACAAGCTCAGAGAGGTTGTCCCTCTTCAGGAGGTTCTCATGGAGGAGTGCCTCTCCCAGCTTCTCACGTGCGCTGTGGGCACTCTTGAAGAGGTAGATAGGCAGCCCCGCCACGAGGGCTGGAAAGATTCTATCAAATTCCTTGAAGTTTTCGAGGGCATTTAGGATATACGCTCTCTCATTTTCTTGCTTTGATGATAGATTTTTGTCATTATTTAAATTAAATTCTTTACCAAAAAGTGTCAAAAAGCCAGACTCGAACATTACCTGGCAACAGAATGTATAAAGTCCTTCTGTCACCCAGGTATTAGACTGAAGTTTAGATGTTCTTGACTGCAGCATTGCATATTGTAGGTTTTCCATCATTGCTTCAATGAGGGCATTTAAGGCATTACCTTGAAGGGTTCTAATGAAGGTCTGGTGAAAATTTTCAGTGGTGTTTCCCTCTGCTGGGTCAATGCTACCATGCCCAAAAGCCTGTCACAAAAGAAATTGTATACATGATAAATAAGGCCTGTCATAACCTTGATGATAAAGTCTATCAGAAATGAAAGACAACATATTACAGCTTACTAGAGGGAAGCATAATAAGGTCTATTAATACTAGAACTAATACTTCCTCAGTGAAAGCAGTGAAGTAGGCAAATGAAAATATATGTCAATGCTTACAAATAAATTCCAGTGACATCAACAGGAGCCTTTCTGCTTACTTAAGGAAGAGTTTGACTGAGCTGCTATTGTGTTGCACCATTTTTTAAGGCATTAGGTGTGACTCTTCTACAGTAGTGAGAACCCCCTGAGGAAAGTATCAGCTTCAGCAAGCTATATTATCATTTTGCAGATGGTGTTAATTGTATTTCTGCTTTAGCAATCTGGGATACTTCATGTCCAAATAATGTCATTCTGGGACAATCTAAATCACTGCATATTTAATTTTCGCTAAGGAAAAGCAAAAAAAGACCCGGATGTTTTAAAACAATGAAAGTGCAGTAATGTGAAAATGATTCTATTTCAAAGGCACAGTTGTGCTATCAGGATTGACTGGGTATGTCTGTCCTGCCAACAGATACTTTGCATTTTAGATATAAAAAACATTTTTAATGTGGTACCTTGGCAGAAGTAGCAAAATGGAACTTTTTCCAATCCAAGTGTTTTCCCTGGCGGATCAATGCATGGTATGAAAATGGGTCGGTGAGGAAATGAATGTATTTCCCTGCTACTTGGCAGGTGAAAATGTGGCCATGCTTCTTCTGCTTTTCTCTGAGGAATTCAAGGGGATTGGCACCAAACTGCAAGGCACAGCCCAGGTATGGAAGGAACCCATTTTCAAGTGGTGGTTCACCTTGTCGCCTACAAAACACAAAGCAAGCTGAATCTACAAGTATGTATAAAGAGTTTTTCTCCAGGACTACCAGGTAAGCAAAATACTGAGCTAATTTTTAATGTGAAAAAAAAATGCTACACCCCCACTTTTCCCCAAACAAATAGTATACTGATAGATAATTTTTCTCCCCTTCAAGGACTAAGCCTTTTGTGAGGTCTATGGTAGAATAACTTTATGGGAGAATAACCTTAACAGCCTTTATTATAATAAACATAATAAACCACAGCTTGATTATGTCATCTTTCTTTTCCCTAGATCAGGAATATATTTTTCACCTGTTTAAATGCAGAATTGTTACCATTAGCTAACATGCACAGTTATGAAATTGTTCCATAAATGAATAATGCACCCCACTAATATTGTCTGATATATTTTTGGGCAACGGCATCACAATTCAATTTGAATACCAATGTAACAGCCTTGTAGTGTAGAAAGGATGTTATTGGCGTATACCATTTGGATCAGATCCTGCTGAACAGTGGGAATTTTGCCATGATCTTCAGTAAGCATAAGAGTTAGTCCTTCTGCCAGTGTCATTAAGTGAAACGTGTTTAAAGTGAAGCATATGCTCCAATGATACATTTTATAGAGTCAGA
Organism: Psittacus erithacus; assembly: GCA_009867235.2. Taxonomy (NCBI): domain Eukaryota; kingdom Metazoa; phylum Chordata; class Aves; order Psittaciformes; family Psittacidae; genus Psittacus; species Psittacus erithacus. Next base: position 27,418 of record WYDI02040696.1, read on the forward strand.
AAACTACTTTCCTGCATAAGGACACCATAGCTGCTAAAATAACTTTCAGGTAATACTTTAGCTTTACCAGTAAATTCCTTATATTTATTATCTGAGTTTACTGTTTATTATCTGCATTTCACTATTTTTATCTTTTTTGATTAAACTTTTTAAACTAAAACAAGAAAATAACTGCTGAAGAGTATGAAATGACAATAGGTAAGCAAATTACTTGCTCTTCATGCAAATGTGCCAGCAGGATCAATGCTTTTAAGGAATATATATTCGATATAGTAAGGTACATAAATATTACCTTTATTAAACTGTGTTACTAGGTATGATAGACTGATAATATGAAAATGTTGGTAAGTAGGAATTCCACTATAATTAGATATAAGTGGGTATTATCTGTGATTACAGTGCACGTAAAACTATATCCCAGTACTGTAGGAAATTGGGACATGCATATTCATATTTTAATTACCTCATTTATGCATAGATTTGTATTTACAGCTATGTCTAGGCATTAACTTACTATTATTAAAAAGACCATACACAAAAATCCTGTTGTAACATAAATCTCTCAGAAGACCAAACAAATGTATAAAGTATATCTGGCAGAAATAAAGGCCAGGTACACTGAGATGCATTTACAAAGAGATTTCTTACCTCCTCCTCCTCCTCCCTAGAAGAAACAAAAACCCACAGCAGAGTATTAGCACTGTTCCCCAGATCCATGATGCTATGAACATTTCTGGTAATGCCCAAAAACTTCCCAGTGGAAAACTGACAACTACCAGTATGGCAAGAGTGGTGACTGAGAATGATACAGAAGATGAGTCATGATTTATATATCGTAGGTGCACTGATGTATCTAATGGCATTCAATCAATCTAGCAAGCTATTGATTAACCATTTCTGGAGAGAGCCTGTTTCGTTTCTGTTCTGACATTTTTCTGCAGAGAGCTCCGCTGGATTGAGGGAGACAGTTGCAGACATGGCCTTGAGCTAATGTCACATATCACTAGCAGTTCCAAAGTAATCAAACAGCTGTAATAGCTGATAATTTGAAGGTCTGTCAGATGTGTTTTGATTTGCTCTGGAGATTTACCAATTGCAGTTTATAGTTCAAGTTTAGCAATATATGAAATAGTTACTGACAGGTGTCCAGAGGAGTCAGATTGGGCTAAAAGGCTGCATTCAGGTTGTCCTTCAGCTGCCAGCCTGCTCCCCTCAACCCCTCCTTCTTGTGGACTGACTACCCTGGCTCTGGAATGCCACTGCAAGAGGGAATGGCAGGGGTTCAGCTGTGGGGATGACTTCAGAGACGGGCTTACTCGCTCTCTCATTTCACAGGTTGAAAAGGAAAAATGGGCTTTCTATAATGCAGCGTGAGAGAGAAGAAAGCAGGATTAGACAATCTTATTTCTTTTGCTTACTTGCTTGGTTGGTTTTGTTTGTGGGTTTTTTGTTTTTTGTTTTATCATCCTTGAATCACCTTTTATTTTCCCATTAAATCTTTTTCCCTCTCTGCTTCTGACTAGTGAGAGTTCAAACACTGGCTTGCCTTTAGCTCAGGCAGCAGATAGTGATCCCTCATTAGTCAAGGCCTAATATGTTTCCAAGGGGTTTAGTCACTTTTTCAGGCTTTCTTTTGTAGGCTTACTTTTGTATCAGTATTTGCTGGCATCCCGACAGCTGTGTGATAAAACAGTAAAGACTAGGTCCTGTTTGCTGTCCAAACTGAACACTACACTGAAGGCTCTGAGCTGCAAATCTGGCAGATGGGAATATTGTCCTGGCTTCAAACCAATGAAGGCAGAGAGGCACAGGGTAACTGTGCACATGCCAATACATTTGAGGCAATTTTGAAGTCCCTATACTGAAAAAAATAAGCTCTTTGTACAGCACTGAGGTTTGCCCTCACTTGATCTAAACGCCAAGTCCTTTTGTGTGCCAGCTCAAAATCTATTCCCTCACCCCATTTTCACTTAAGCACAGGTGTTTCTTTTGTTTTCCTAGGAAAACTGTTTTTCATCAGCTGAATTTAGCTTGTTATAATAGAATTGCTTTATAAAAGCAATTTCCTGCTTGTTTCCATTATGGGAAATTTCAGTTCTGGGTGTTATCTTTGACTATATGCTATCACCTCCTCATCCTAAATAAGTATGTTACTTTTATTACGTATGTATCTAATTCTTATTGCATGTGTAAGTCTCAGGCTTATGTCCCTTATGTGGCAGTACCCTTGATAAATGACTATTGTCAGCAAAGTTGCTCTTGCATAGTTTAAGGCGCTTCCTAGTTCTAGGTCATCTCGCATCTGGTTTCTTAAATAGGCCAATCCACAACCCCAAAGCCAGCCAGTACCATAGTAGGCTGGAGCCTGTGACCTATGCCCTTGTGATAAATGTAAGCAGGGGTGTTGTCTGCCACAGACACTGACAAAAATTCAGCAGGTGAAAAGTGTAAATCTCCTTTCATTTATACAAGTGGGCATTAGGCTTTCCTGATTTTTAGCAGCACCAGTAGAGTGCCCTGATGTTCTGTATATGGTATTTCAGTGTTCTTTAGTTTCAGACAAAGACATGACATCTGGCTGGATACTGGGTCCCATTTTACACTGCCAAAGCTCAGGCAGTTGCCACCAACCTGTACAGCAGGCTTGAAAGCACCGTGTTGTTGCACTTATTGATAGGCATTACATTTTCTGCAGCATGTTATGTGTTGTGTATGAGGTTGACTCTCTTCCCCATCCCAAAAGGGCAACTCACAGGAGTTATGGATGCAGTCAGAAACAATATAATGACCCTTTTTACTCTGGCTTGGTGAAGTAGAATCCTGGCATGAAAGGTAAGAAAAATATTAGTGCAAAGAACTGACATGACTTGGGATCAAGACTCACCTCAGGCCAATGACACCAGCAGAAATAAAGAACCATGTATCTTTGAATGTATAAGCCTTTGTCATTGAAGGTTTGAATATGGGTGTTTATCCCTTAAGAATAGTAGAGAGACTTGGCAATGCAATGGATGATAGTTAGAAAACACAAAACCTTTAAACAACTGTCATTTGACCTTTTGGTTAAGCCCTAGTGCATACTGAACTAGAACCAGTCCAAAAAGGGCAACTCAAGAGGATGCAGGTGCACACAAGGTAGTGTGCTGGTGTTTTACCCAGTATGATGTGTTTAGTACCTGCTTCCACTTCAGCCTGGCTGCCCACACCAGCTGCAAGGTCAGCAGAGGTACAGCTCTGTTTGTGTCTTCAGGGCCATGACTTGTGCCGGGACTCATGTTTGGTTACATTGCACCACTTTCCCCAAAAGGGCACCAAGACATTTTCACCTAGCTATGCCCACTAGCTATGGGCAGAGGCTGCCAGAAGCATTCGTACCTGTCACCTCCACTCCAGCCCATGAAGTATGTTTGGTTGTGGTCTCTGAGGAGCCAAAAGTGCTCCCATAAAGCAAACGGGTTCAGCTCACACCCAGGTGATTCCTGAAGCCTAGGAGAAGCCTTCTGGCTTGCTTTGTACAGAAGCAACTCACTGACCATTCAAACCCCAGCTTCCATCTCCTGTATTTTAACTATATGGCTTTCCACAGTCATGACCCATACATGGTATTTAAACAGACAGTAATAGATAGGCCAAGCTGAAGGAAATAGGTTTTTTTTTTCCAGTCTTCATAATTCATGAGCACTAGTGCACAGAAGGGTGTGATGGAGTTAGGAGAGGCTGCTGATTATATTTGGCAGCAAATAACAAATTTGCACAAAGCTAACCATAAAAAGCATTTATTCACTGGAAGTAAATAAGGGGTATACCCTGTAAATAAATTATTGACTGTTTTCTTTTGCATGTGTTGCAAGAACTGTGTTAGTATCAACATATTTAATCAACAGATGAAAACCACACAAAAAAACTCCAGCTTGGCAGTGTGGAGGCAGCCCTGCAGTTAACGGAGCAGGAACAGCCTGATGTGCCACAGCCAGGAGGCATAATTCCAGCTATGAATCATATCTGCAGCTATGAAACATGTAAAAAATACCTCAGAAAGGTGGAGCAATATGAAAATTTAAACAAGAAATTGCACAGAATAGCTGCTTGTAGCTCAGAATCTTCTGCAGCCAGGAAACAGCTAATAACTAACTACATGCCACCACCTACTGGTAAACGTTTTTGACCGGCACTTGTGTTTTTACAGCAGTCATAGAACTGTGCTAGTCAGTGTCTGCATCTTGTTTCTATAGAAGAAAAAATGGTATTTATTTTAGGTGCATAAGTATTTTTCTTTGCATCTACATACATGTAAATACATGTAAATAGCTTTTACGAAAGCTCAAATACTCCTGGTTTCTGGAGAAGGGTAACTTAGGTTTGTTCAGGGTGTGGGTGTTTTGAAGGCTGTGGTTTGTTTTTTCTGTGCTGATATGCTGGGTAAGACTGCTGAGGTTCCTGAGGGCAAAGCTGAAAACCTGACTTTTCTGGGGTCACTGTGAATGTTGCTGTTGATTTCAATAGGATTAGGATTTTACTCTTCTCCAGCCATGAGAAGCAGCTGTTTTTAGGGAGGAGTGATGGCCGTTATCACACAGGATCCTGTACGGAGGGGATAGTTCAGAAACTGAAGGTCCATGACCAGCATCACTGTTCACTTGAGGCAGCCCCCATGCATTTAGAAACTGGAAAGCATCAGCAATGGTCCTGGCACAAAGGAGAGAAAGCTGGCTGCTATGTCCAACAGCAACACCAGACCTGCCCTCCCACCATGTAGTGTCATTGCCCAGCCTGCCTTCACCACGGTTTCCAGCTGTGCATTGGCAAAGACTTGCCATCACAGAAAGAGGTTAGTGACACAGAAGCCATTAAGTCCTCATTTGATGAGTCCACCTTAATGACTCATCTTCACTGCATTCCGTTTTTACTGTGCTTCCCCTTGAGCAAAAATTACTACTAGGGAAGGAATTACAGCACCTCTTGACCACTGCCACTTCTGATCCCATCTTATTTTCTCTGTCATTTTAGAACTTTGTTGAAAGAGCATAAACTAGCTGTTGTTATCATGGGATCATGCCAGAAATGTGGTATCTTCCTCAAAGAGACTGTAATCCCAAAACAAAATCTAACAAATCCCTACCTGGATTAACCTTTTCCCTGGTTTCCTTGGGTAACTGGAAAAGGTGGAAGTCTTGTATACCTAAAGAAGAATGGAGTATCTAAAAGAATATGAGTAAAACAATATTAAAGATGCTGCAGAGAATAATGTCAATCAGTTTAATTATTTAATGATCTACACAATTCATAGTAAATTCATGCTGTTAGTGTAAACGTGAAGTAAATACATGCTAATCATTCTACAGCTCTATTTTAGAAGCTGTTGTGGGTGTTCAAAGGGCAGATTTTACCTACCTTTTACTCAGTCTTCTGCAAAATTTGTGAGTCCTCTCTCTCCAGGAAAATAGTGTGCTCAGATTTTCTTTTTTTTTTAATTATTTGCTTTTCAGTAGATTGTTTGAATGTAGTATGGTAGAACTTTTCTGCAGTCTGGTATCTTTGTGATATCTTTGACCCTATCATGTTTTTTCATCACGATGTACTCTGCATATATACAATGCCTTGTATCTGCATTAGGATAACCAACATTGGTGGGTTATAAAGTTGGACAGGTTTGTGAACTGGGTTTATTTGCATCCTGTTTCAGGACAGCTGCTCTTGAGCATTTAGATAATATATACAGATGTTTCCTGTAACGACTAAGTTAATACTTGCATCTGTATCTTAGAGTATCCTCTGAATGTGCTCATATATCAAATAATTAACTTTGCTTGTTTACACCGTATCAGCTCATTTTCTCTCTGGGATTTTCTTTGCTCTTTTGCAATGTCATTTCAAAACCCTTCTGTCAAAAACTGGAGCTTACAATGCCACTATCTTTTCTTTAAGCATTATAAACTAAATATCATTAGCAAATACCATCCTTTCATTTGATGAGAGTATTTTAATAACATGTTGCATTCTGGCATGACAGGTTTCCTTAAAACTGTAGAAAAGAGAACTATTCAACCTATGGTTGCGAGTAACTACTGAGAATATTAAGGTTTAATTAAGTTACTTTTTTCTAGGTATTGCAGAGAAGAAAATGTAAAGAAAGAGAGCAATTATGAAAGCAGAGACAAAAGAGAACTGAGATGGGAACCCTAGCAAAGAAAGGAAATGGATGCAAAATGAACCATGAGGAGTCATTAACCCTCACCCAGTGCAGCAAACGCATCTTATTAAAGCTTTTGGCTGTTTTTTTTTTTACCTCTGGAGTTGAATCATATGATTTGATAACAAAACAGCAGCTTCTGTATTATCCCATTACACCTAAAAGCCTAATTGCAGGTACTCAAAACACTGAACTGGGAGAAATAAAAGCTTAGATGTGATTACAGAAATTATGCAGCTCACTACTACCAAATAATTATTTGGAGAAAGGTGGTTAAGTAACGAGCCAGGAGCAGATTACTGCAGTGTAATTGTCTGGATGAAAATGACAAGCTATTCTGGGCTGTCCCAGTAGATGGAGCAGGGAGTGTAACAGCACCTTTTGCCTTCCTTTGCTTGCCTTTCCTTTGCTTATGCTGCCTCTTTTAATTAATTAATTAATTTATTTATTTTTATTTATTTTTTTTTTAAAAAAAAGACGTGCACCATCCTGTTTCCCACATACAACTGTAGGTTACTAGTTGCTCTTTTGCACCTTGTTGCATGCATTCACCTGAGTTAGCTGTCCATTAAGTGCACCTCTTAATTCATGTGCCCTACTTCATCATACTCACAACTCACCGTATGTCTCTATTTAGAAGCCACAGACATTGAGAAGTTGGAAGGTCTCTATACAACCAAGTTTATGTCAACAGTAGCAAGTGGCGTAAGAAAGACAACCAGAGTGAATATGTAGAGTGAAATGGTGCCGAAGACATGATCCATATTTTGGAGGTTTATTCCTTCTCTCTTCACACTAGCAATCTGGTGCAATGGACTGAATAGTCACAAGCAGAACAGACTAGACATCCTCCTGTATTGCAAAGGTTTACATCAATCTGAAATTAAAAAATGCACTTTGTAAAGTCCAAGCCTGCCTCACCAAATGCAAACCAAAGCATTGAAAGAGGGGACATCTGGAAGGTTTGCTTTGCACTCCTGATCCAAACTAAAATGCTAAAATATGTACCCCCAAGTTTATTTCTACAAGTATATGTAAGACCTTTCCCCTTTTTACCTATATCTCCAAGTAAGATAGTATTGCATGACATCTAAACCTCACAACTGTCAGGGAGAACAGAAAAGCTGATCAAGCAAGTGAAAACAAAGGCTACAAAGTGGCAAAGATGCTTAACCACCCACAAGCAAGTACCAAATCCTTTCCCAGATACCTTGGCTCTTGGTTTAGCAGCCACTTTAAATGGAGACCAAAGGACAGGAAGAGGGAAGGGCTGGTTGTTTTGCTGTTCTTCACTCCAAGGCAGCCATTTAGATGAAATCAAACTGGTTTTATCTTTGACAGACTGGAAGATAGCTGAAAGGCTTTGGCAACATAATAAGAGAAGACAGAGACTGGACGGCCAGTTTGTAAAGGAAACAGTAATATTAAAAATAACCATTGACACCAGTACTCATTCAGTCAGAAGGACGGCATCTTCAGAACTCTGTTGTTTACAGCTATTTCCATCTTCTCTGTGCTGGTGCTGGCATTCCTCTGATCCTACAGCTTGGGGTTTTTGACCTGTAGTCAACAGTGGGGATGCTTCCTTCAGGCTACAGCCACTGCAGATCTAAAGGGGAGACAGAGGCCAACAAGGAACCAGCAGTTGGAAACCATTAGCAAGTTCCCCCGGATGGTGATTTCAGTGGCTATCGTGGCCACTTTGGGACTGAAGAAGTCTCCAGAAGCAGGGAAATTGAGGAGTGGGATTAACAATGCCAGCCGGAAAACATCTGCAGCCCGGAAACACTGAAGGCTGCTGGGTGGGCAGAGAGAAGTTACATCACAGCTTTCCTTAGGGAATTTCCCTCTTGTTTCATGATCCTCTATCACTTTCCCTTTGCTCTACCTATGAATACAGGGATCGTTCTCTGAGCACATCCACGGCGGATCACTCCCAGCCTGTTGCCTACATACCGTAAATTTTGCCTGGAACAGCTGTACATAAATGTGTCCTTTAATGCAGATCTAAGCTTCACTGGACTGTGCAAAATGGGAAGAGCTAGATGAAGTGTGGGGCACACAGCTATGCAACTGAGACACATTTTATTTTCCAAGGGAAAACATATGTGTCCTTCTACTGCTAGAATAACTTGAATGTTGTATTTTCCCCAACCTAGAATTTCCCCAATGTGCTACTTTTTACATTACAGCATTTATTGGAGGATGCCAGTGAAGAATTGAAGAGTGAGTTCCTGTCCATATTGCAGCAGAAATCTGCCACTTCTAGCAGACAACCATATCCAATCCAAAGTCATACCCTTTTCTGTGACATATTCCTCTTTTTTTTTTGCTAAAGGGAACTATGGCAGTGAACAATGTCCTCACTGTACAGAAGGAAGCAAAAATAAGGTGTGGCATTGTAATAGACACAATATGACAGTATGAAATCAACTTCAAAGTGCTGCTCAACTGTCCAGAATAGATTAAAAAACTGATGAATATGGGACTACATAAACAAACTGCCCAAAGCACAGCCCACTACCTTTACATATGAATTGGCCTTCTGGCCTGAGAAAATGGAATTGAAACTGAATGCAGATGGCTAATTGAAAAGCTGTGTTAACTCTTAACAAGTAATTCTGATTTTCCACTACCAGAACTGCTGTAAAATTGCATTTTACGTATTTCTTTCTATATGCTTTTATATTATTTTTAACTTATATAGGAAAAGACAAGAGATTTACCTCATATGGCTTTACTTTGTAGATGAAAAGACTTAAACTACAAGCAGAAAGACAAAAATGAAAAAAGAAATACACAAAAAGAACAGGGCAACATAGGAAGAAGAGCCTCATGAATAAGGGATGACAGGTAAGTGTTGCAGAGAACAGGAGCTGAGGAAAGTGAGGTAAAAGACAGAAGCACTGAAATGGCTGAAAAGTATAAAAAGGGTAACAAATTACTGCTTTTCTTAACAAACTGACAAACATCAGTGTTCCAGTAGCCATATGGCTCCAGATTGATCTCGTAAGTTAAACAGGTTTGGTGTGGTCAGAAATGTAGTGGCAGCCTTCCAAAAACCACTCCTGAGCTACAGAAAGCATTTGACTTGCTGAGTCAGTGTGGAGACAGCTCTCCAGAAGAGCGAGGGCACTCTGCCAACACCAATACATGGCTTTGGATGAGCTGCCTTTTGATAGCTCATGGCAATGCAAATTCCCACAAGAGTCTCCCCCAGAATTTTCGGGCTGGTCCAAAGACTTCCAGTGGTGACAGATGTAAAAGGGAAATTCTAATTATAACTGTGGTGATAATTTGTGACAAAGGAATGATATGGCATGGAGACTCAACTGCAAGAAGAGGTTAAACTGCCTGGAAGCAGGAATACCAGAAACAGAACAGATTCCTTGCAAGGGAGTGAGGTTTTCCTCAGTGATAAGAAACAGCCCCAGCATTGTATTGTAGCCTCACTGGAATGGGAGCACTCAGGAACCCAAGCTCAGGGGTCACCTTTGGGCAGCAGAGCTGGGCTGTGGAATGGACCAATGGCCAGGCTGAGGTGCCCCATGCCACCACTCTTGGGATTGGTGCTGGTGCAAGTGTAAATAAGGAACCTGCTTGAGACACATCTTTGCAAATTCCATGTACAACTGCATATTGCAGTAAGATTCTACCCAATGCATTGTTCATTATTTTTTTTTCTTTTATATTTAAGCTCAACATGTGTGTGGTACCATAAAAATTCTCCAGTAGATGCCACTGGTGAGCCCTGCTGAAGTGGTTGACATTGCTATCTGCCCTAGCTCTCTTCTCTTTTGACAGTGGTTACCCTGGCAGCCAGAGCAGCATGAAAGAAGTGCCCACCTCCATCCCACCACCTCAGCCCTGAGGCCAGTGTCTACTGAAGTTTACCCTCAGTGGCATTTTAAGACCAAGTGCTAGGCTCCGCTGAGGCATCAGAGCTCATGGTTCCTCATGTTCCACATCTTGTGCTTGGCACAAATACTTGTGCCCTGTGTTTGCAAAGTGTGGAGGAGAGGTGGCTGGGGTGTCCTCCTCAGGCCTACCAGCAGCCACCATGCTTGCTTGAGTGATCTCAATGGAGCTTCCTGGGCAGTGATGTTCAAGCCCATCTAAATTCCTGCTGCATTTTCACATTCAGCTGACTCCAGTGTATGACTGTGACTCAGTTAAAGCAAAACACAGAAATATGCTCAGACAGGCTATTTTATTTACGCATTTTGAGGGCAGAAGAATCTGTGTGTAGTCTTCTAGCCTGGCTTCATGCTTCATCTACACCACAGAATGTCACCTAAACCAGATACCATAACCTTGGCTCGAACCAGGCCGTATCTAACATGAATGAACAAAATGTTGATTTAGAGACAATGGGAGAAAGGAAAAAACATTGAATCCCTGGGGAAGCAGTTAAACAGTAAAAAATACTGTTACTGTGAAATACAGGCCTCATTTCTACTATGCCTACCTAGTCTTTACCTCATAAAAACAAAGAATACAGATTTTTAAGTACAGAAACGTGTACGTCAAAGACAGAAAAAAAGCTGTTTGGCTATTTAAATCCTTCCCAGAGAAGTCCCAGTTGTGGATTAGGCACAGGAAGAACACAGTCACCCCTCCCACCTGTCTGCTCAAATCCACCCCTCTGTTGACTGTCTTTCTTGTCTCCTTTCTCCTAGAACTGATTCAGGGTTGTGCATGAAGGAGCCTGTTGTCTGCAGGACCTCTGCTTCATCTGCTCTAATGGTTGGAAGGTGTCTAATGAATGAGGAGAGAAAAATATCTTTGTGCACACACCCTGGATGGGCAGGCTGCAAAGCAGATACAGTTCCCACCTCTGCTACAGAGCCCTCCTGCAGTGATAAACAAGTCCTCTTGCCAGGATCTCCACAAGTGGCCCCTGTGTTTTCCTCATTTTCCAGTTGCCTCAGGGAGGCCCTAGAGTCTAATTTGCAGAAGTGTTGGGTGCACGCAACCATAAGTGAAATCAGAAAGGTGATGATTTACCAAAAAAATCTTCTGTTTTCTCACAAATATGAGACACAAGTTCGTAGAACAGATCGCTCAGAATAATGTATTATGAGCATATTCAACTTAAGTGCCTGAATTCCCTGTCTGTATCCTGGGAATCATGATAGAAAATAAATGAGTGGTTGTTTGCACAGCACTCAGTCACCAGAGTGTTACTTAGAAAAGATGGTGACAACATTAGTATTTCCATCTTTAGAGCAGAGTTTGAATAGCAGACAGGAAATTGGGCATGAAACTGCCAACTGAACAGTGGGAAATTATACACCCACTGAGCACCATCCACCCTGTGGGCTGAGGAGGGGACAATGGAAGTAATATGTTATATTGCCCTTAAAAGACAGAGTCAAACCTATATGAACTGGAAGCTGGAAACAAAGCGACACAGGCAATTTTAATTCCAGCAGTTTCTCGTGTTAAGTGCCTTATTGGAGAGAAGCTCCTATATTGTAATTGATTCTGTGTAACAGGGGTTTATGCTGAAATTCTTCTTTCTATAGGTAAACTCAAAAAATTCTTATTTGGGAAGCCCAGAGGTTTATTGACACAGTTCAGTGCAATGCAGCACAGTTACTTAAGTTGGTTTGGGGCACGTTTGTTCCAGAAATGCAAACAGTAGGTCTATGTCAGGACACTCCTTGTACCTGGGTTAGAGCAGAACCTGTAAACTCCCTCATAACTACTCCAGGTGCAGAACTGCTTTAATACAAATATTCCATTTCCAGTACTGACAGGGTGATGTCTTGCACAGTTTGTACATGTTTTGAGTGACCATTGATAATGTATTATTGTTGAATGGGTGGAGAGCTTCCTAACAAACAAAAGCACAACTTGCTTCCAGCTTCAAAGGAGAAATGTGCATTTTTGGGTAACAACCACGTATTATTTAATGATGATTTTTGCAACAGCTGAGACTGATACCTACCAGTAGGTGGTTTCTATTATTCTTTGGAAGTTGGTGCAAAACTAGTAAAAAACCCACAAGCAGTATATTGACAATGAAAAAATACTACACTATTGCCTATGGGTGTTCTAATTTCAACATCAAAATCTGGTAACTTAGCCATTTGTTCCACTTCTTAAATAATACATACTCTTTCTGCAAATACCTTAGAAACTAATCAAGAGCCACTTGTTCAGACAATTCACCTCTGACTCTTTGGAGATCCCCATTCTTGGTGGAGTTCTTAGAAAGGTACAGCCAGGCCCTTCCAATGCCCCTTCAAACTGAGGCTCAGAAGTACCTCCCTTGACCCTGGGTCCTCAGTTCACATCACAGAGTGACTGAGGCATGTGCCACCCCCTTCCAAGCTTCAGTTTCCTTGATTCTCTAGGGTGGGTACAGGGCTTCACCGCACTGACCTCACAGCAGGATGAAGAGTTACTGAGCACACAAAGTTTTAAACCTTAGCCCACACTTCCATAAAAATCACTGTTGGCCATGCAGAAAATTTAGCACTTCAAATACAGTAACCATATGTCATTATTAAACCAGAGAAGGCATCTAACACAGGATTTCTGTGAACCCATACCCTCAGCCCAAAATTGCCCATCATATATAGTTAGTGATTTGTAATTGCATGACTCGGTAGCCGATGGTTCATGTGCTGGCGTGCAGGAAGGTGTCAGGCTTAGCTGATGGTTGGGTATAGAAACAGGAGCCATCTGAGCAGCTAGATAGAGGCTGCTCCTTTGGTATTCAGCACAGCTGTTGGCTGCTATCCTAATCCTCTGCACCCCTGTAGTGGTCACTAAAGATGCTGGCAAATGGAGAGGATCAAGAGACAAGGACTGGAAAATATAAATTCCAACAAAATCTGTGTTTATCTTAACCAAGATTATGACTGTGCAGGCAGCTCAAATGGTGAAACAGCTTCTTAGTGGCAGTAGGAAGGGAATTACCCTTCCCACTCTTTCCCGTGTCTCTCTTCTTTCTTCTGTTTCAACCACATCCTCCCTTTCCCTGCTCTGGGTGGTGCTGGTGCTTGCAAGATCCTTTTGTTGCTGGTTTGGCTCTCTAACCCAGCAGACAAACATTCATGGTTTTTTTTGTGGATTTGATTTCTGCTGGAGCAGTGAGTTAAGCTGCGCCACACAAGAGCCTGACAACTGCTGGGACAGGCTGAGGACAGGAGAAAGAGACTAGAGGTGGGAGCAGACCTCTAGTCTGTGCTTACCAGTGCTGGCAAACTGATAAAAGTCCTTCACAGAACACTGGTTTCTTAGCTGAAGAGAACTTTCAAGGTGCTCATGACATTTAGTTACCTATATTATGGACTAGATTTGATAACAAAGAAGCAAGCAAAGAATCCTAGTGAAGAAGGATTTTAAAGACTGAAAATTGAAGCTAGGGAAGTTCATGCTACAACTAAAGCAAATGGCAAGTGGAATAATTATGGTAATTGAGTACGAAAGCCTCTTTCCAAGCTCGTTCTGGGATTTTCCTGTCGCTGGCATATTTACATCATGGTTTCTCTGAGGGAGCTTCTGCAGGAGATGTGCTCAGCTTCACAGACGTTCCAATGGCAGGAGGCCCACACAGGCACTGGATCGTGGGCCAGCTGACGCAGTTATGCAACTCACCGATACCTGGCCAACAAACGCAGGAAGCAAAGCTGATACACGGCAGCTCACAGAATCATAACTCACAGAGTGGTTTGGGTTGGAAGGGACCTTAATGCTCACCCAGTCCCAATGCCTCTGTCACAGGCAGGGGCACCTTCCGCTACATCAGGCTGCTCAAAGCCCCATCCAACCTGGCCTTGAACAGGAATGAGGCAGCCACAACTTAGCAAAGCATGCTTAATTACAGGAGAGGGAAGGGGTGAGAAAGAGACTGGAAAATTAATTAAAAAATATACTTTTCCTTCAGGAAGATTAACAGCTGTGAACCCGTAAAGGCAAATGAGCGATGTACTGCGTAGAACTGTAGAACGCCAGTGGGGAGCTATCGGGTAAATAAAACAAGCGGCCAGAGGAAAACGTTGCCGCTCGCGGGCGACATCGCAAGCAGCTCCTAAGGCAGCCGAGCCTCCGCCACCCAGCCTCCTAACCCTCCGCCTCACTACCCCCAGCCCTTCCCCCGACGGCCCGGCCCCCTCCCGCCACCGCCGCCGGAGCATGCGCGGGGCTGGGCCGGTTCCGCCGCCACCCCCGCTCCCCTCATAGCGGCGCTGCCGGCACTTGGGGGAGCCGCTGCTGCAAGTCTCCGCGCTGAGGGTCCCGACGCACAGCCATCGCTGCTTGGGCCGGAGGTAAAGGAGTGGCTAGGGCCTACTGTGAGGGTTTCCTTCCCTGCGGCTCATTGTGTGCGGGCCCGGGGCCGCGGGCCGTCCTCAGCAGCGGGAGGGGAAGAGGCTGTGAGCGCGGCGTCCGGGCGTGACGGAGTGGAGAGGAGAAGGAGGGTGGGCCAGCGCCGTGCCGGTTTCTTACGGAGGCAGCGTTGTCGTGTAGGGGTGCTGCCTCCCAGAGGGGCTCCTCCGTCGGCGGCCAGAGAGAATAGCCAAAGTAACCGCTTGTGTCCGCCTTCTCCCGCCGTCTTGGCGGTGAGCTTTGGGGTGTCTTCTGGTCTCTCTGTCGGTCAGGCTCCTCAGTCATTGCGTCAGGGCCGTACTTCTCGGCCGGTTCCCGTAAGGAGGCTCGGACGTCTGTAATAACTTCTGTCTCTGAAAACACGGGTTAAGTGTCGCTAAATGATGCGATGTGCCTTTTTGGGCAAGCAAGTATTGCTTCAGGTCTGAAATGGAGGCAGCAGATTTCTGAGCTGAGTGTGTAATGAGAGCAGTTGCTCAGAGGCTAATTAGGTATGTTTCAGAAGGGAAACGCTGAGGTGTTAGCAGAGAATTCGTCTTGCAAAACAGTTGTTCAGTTCCTGATATCTCAGTGTGACCTCCAGGTTGTTTTGTTCTAGATCTGCTCTAAAAATGAATTTTGGGGGTCACAAGCTTATAAGGTGAAATGTAGGGCTGGGTTTGTGGCTTGCTGTAATCTTTCTGTGGGCACAGGCAGAAATTACTTGTGGGTGCCATTGTTTGGTTTGGGTTTTTTTTCTTCCCTCCCCCAGTATTGGCTGCTGGTACTTTGGGAGACAATAATTGCTATGGGCTGGCCAGATTTGGGGTTCAGTTGCATCCCATGCTGGGTTCAGCTCCAGGCTTTCCAGCCCTGAGAGCCTGTTTTGAAGCCTGTCTCCTCCCAGCCGCTCCACTGAGGGCAGTTTGGGATCACTCCTACCCATAAGACTTCCTGCTGGCCGCCTCAAAGTGTCACGAGTGCTGCCTTTCCATGGGTCTCTGATCAGCAGCAAGGCACTTCCTTTTAGCTAACCGGATCTGCTTAGTGGGACGTCCTGATGGGCACTGGCAGTCAGACTTTCCAGCCAAGGGCACTGAAAGATGAGGAGAGGTCTTTACTACTGGGTTGTGCAGGTCACCAGCTGAGTTTCGGCTGTCCCTCCTGCCCCATGGTGTTCCTGTGGCTTTCACTTTTGCTTTCCTAAACATTTGTGTTCCCCACAAGAAATGGGGATATGGAAATGATCAAGGAAAACTGTTCTGATGTCAGTGTAGATTTTGAAAAGAAAAGGAGGCTACAGTGACTCATGTTTCATGGTAGCCACTGCCAAGTTTCTAAAGCCATTAGAGTGCTGCTGCAACTCTTGTTTATACTGTGAATAATGTTGCACAGAAGTCATGGACAATTTCTTCCTGCAGTTACTGGTGATCCCTGGCAGTGGCAATTCTTATTTCGAACTAAATACTATTTTTTTTTTTTTTTTTTTTTTGCGGATCTTGCATTACCTAATGAGGGGTATTTGTGTTACAACTGCCTGTGCAGAAATTGAGAATACTGTATGCAAAAGTTATGAGCTCACTGGATGCATTTACAGCGGTGACAGTTTTTCTGGCTATTTAGTTGGGAAAACCAAAACCAGTGACTGGTGAGGTTAAGATGAGGATCTAGCACAGCAGCTCCTTGATAGCTTGACAGCAAGCTGAGGAAGGTGATTATCCTCCTCTGCTGTTCTTCATGATACCCTACCTGGAGTATTCCATTCGGCTCTGGGATCCCCAACATCAGAAGGACATGGAGCTGTTAGAGTGAGTCCAGAGCAGGGCATGAAGATGACTGGAGGGCTAGAGCATGACTCCCCTGAAGACTGGCTGAGAGGGCTGGGGTTATTCAGCCTGGAGAATGCTATGGGGAGACCTTATTGCAGCCAGCCTTTACCTGAAGGGGGCCTACAAGAAATCTGGAGAGGGGCTTTTTACAAGGGCATGTAGTGACAGGACTGACAGAGGGTAGAATCTTCAGTGTGAGGGTGGTGAGGCACTGGCACAGGTTGCCCAGAGAAGCTGTGGCTGCCCCATTCCTGGCAGTGCTCAAGGCTAGGCTGGATGGGGCTTTGAGCAGCCTGGCCTAGTGGCAGATGTCCCTGCCCATGGTTGGAACTAGATGATCTTTAAGGTCCCTCCCAACCCAAACCATTCTATGATTCTATGACAAACACCTGGGTTTGTGAGGCCTTGGCTGGGGAGAAGAGGTGGCTAGGAAGGTTGTAAGGTGGCAAAATAAGCTGTTGGAGTGTTGTCTTATGTGATCTGGGAACTAATGTTTGTTTAGCTTTGCTAATACTTTTCTGCAGAAAGCACCATATTCCTCTTTGTACACTAGAGGAAAGTTGAGGTTTCCCATTTGTGACAAATGTAATTGTGTGCAGAGTGAGACTGGTCTGTGGAGAACTAAAGCTGGCAGAGTTGTAAACGTGCTGGGGTTTGTGACATGAAAGTTGGTCACTGGGATAGGGACCCAGCAGACCCTGTGCTGTGCTGTGTGGTTGTGCCTGTATTTGAGATCACCATCTGCAAACTGCTGCTTTTGTGCTCCTCATCACCCTGTAGTAAGGTCACTTCTTTGGGAGCGAGCAGTCCTTGGCCTGCCTTCTTTTTATGCCTGCAAGAAACAGAATTTTAAACTAGTTTTACACGTGTATGTTTAACTTATGAAGCTTCCAGGCTTCAAGTATGCTTGGTTTAGTTGTGACAATTAGTGAAAAATGTCAGTGGTAATTAAGTATTACAACATAACTGGCCATGCACTCACAGTTTAGATATCTGTCACATTTAGGGCATGCTTTTTTTGAAGTTTTAGTTGTAGTTTGACATGATACTGAAGCTGTTAGGCACTCTGCTGAACAAGTAGAAAAGCTGTTGATGAGCTTAGTGTAATATGAAGAGATGTCTGTTGTCTTACTGCAGTATTACATTAGGCATGAGTGTGTGTAGTGTTTTTTTTCTTTCAATCAAGTTAATATCTGTGCTTAGAGAATCAGTAGTAGAAGGATTTATGCAGTGGTCACTTCTGGAGGGAGTGCTAAATTGCTGCATGAATAAGGACCTCTTGTTTGGATGGGAAAATGGATCCCTGAACTGAAAGCTTTTAACAGAACTGTCTCATTAACTGTGTTCTCAGTGCTTTCAATAACTTGCAAAACTGTATTAAATTTTGTTTTCTGCTGTTTAGACTGTTTCTGTCTTCCCTCACCCTAGCCCCCCATCCCCCCTTCCCCATTAAAACATTCCCATATGTTGATGTGAAATGTTTTATTATGGTTTTGAGAAGTTCAGCTGACCTCAGTGAGACTGTTCATGAAGGAGCACTCTAAAACTGTGATTTCCTGAAGCCTCAGGTGCCTGGTTCTAGCAGAGCTGGTTGTTGACGTGGCGCCTTAGAGGATCATGTGAAGTGGGTTGCTTGTCTTTTTGCGCTCTGCATCCCCTCTCCACTCCCTCTCCCCTTGACTTTATTTTTGTTGGATTACTTCCTGATAAGTTGTCACAGGGCTTTCCCAATATCACGTGAGAGCCAGCCTGAAGCGCTGTGTTTTGTAACTCGCCACTGACTGAATCTTGCTGGTTTATGGTCTCCTGCTACAATTAATGTATTGCAAATGGACATGAGAAGCCAGTTCTCTTTGGCGGTTTCTTACTGGATGTCATGGTTTAACCTCAGCTGGCAACTAAGCACCACATAGCTGCTCACTCATCATTCCCCCCCCCCCCCCGGGATGGGGGAGAGAATCAGAAGAGTAAAAGTGAGAAAGCTCATGGATTGAAATAAAGACAGTTTAATGGGACAGAAAAAGAAGAAAATAATAATGATAATAAAGGAATTAGAATATACAAAATGAGTGGTGAGCAGTGCAGAACCACTTGCCAACTGATGCCCTGCCAGTTCCCAAGCAGAACTCCCTGGCTGGTTGTTCCCTCAGTTTATATACTAAGCATGATATTCTATAGTATAGAATATCCCTTTGGCCAGTTCAGGTCAGCTGTGCTTCCTCACAACTTCTTTTGCCCTTCCAGCCTTCTCACTGGCAGGGCATGTGATGCTGAAAATCCTTTACTTAATATAAACACTACTTAACAACAGTTAAAAACATCAGTGTGAGATCAACATTATTCTCATACTGAATTCAAAACACAGCGCTGTACCAGCTACTAGGAAGAAAATTAACTGTATCTGAGTTGAAACCAGTACACTGGAGTATCAGAACTGATGAAAATGTTTAGGTACTTTGGATAACAGAGTGATAGCTTTTGCAGTTGTATAAAAATAGTGGCCCAGTTGGGAGGAGGAGTAGGAGGAGGGTGATCAGATTTTTCCTCTCAACCCTCATCATCACAGCATCATGGCTTCCTAAAGTCTGTCCTTGCAATACATCACGTGAAATGGTTTTCCCTGTATAGGCTTTTTCATCACTGAGACCTATGACAACACTAAATATAATAAACAAAGCCTACTAAGCAAAGGTTGTTATCGATAATAGATTAAATGGGTAGTCTTAATGGAATTTATCTGCAGTGCCAGGGATCTGTAGTGCTAAGGCTTGCAGGTCACAGATCACTTGTTCATCACTGTCTGCTTTTTCTTACTTTCTTTCTGAAGTTGCAATGCTCAGTAACTATCTCTGAGGGCTAACCCTGTTGTTTGCTTCCCCTTTTTGTTTTGGCCTTCCAGCTACCCAGTGAGACTGCATCGAAATGTCTCTCTATCCTTCCCTGGAAGATCTAAAGGTGGACAAAGTTATTCAGGTATGATGGGCTTTCATAAGATGAGTTTTGATGACAGTAATATAACTGATAAAATTTAATCCAGGGAAGGGGAGATTTATTGTAGGTGGGAGTTTGTTTTACCATCACACTCTAATAGGGGAAAAAACAAACTGTTTACTTTATAGCTTGATATAATATGATTAATGCTTACTTTACTACTGTTATTTTATTTTCTATATTCATTTATACTCATTTGCTTTCAATGTGTTGATATGTTTGGGTGGGTTGTTTTTTTTTTTTTAAAGTATAAATACTTGGTGTTAAGTAGACATAGTCTCTTCTTGCACTTCGGCTCTGATGTGATGAATTTGTGTTGATGGAATTAATAAACATACTGTGTCTTACTCTTGGTGTCCAAACCTGTGGCAGAAAGTCTTCATGGTCAGCTGGGCACAAAAAAAAGAGCAGTGGCTCTCTTGACATTGTCTGGAATCAGGCTTGTCCTCTGGCTATTGCATGGTAGTGACCAGTTCTTGCAGTACTTCTAGGATTATTGTGTCTGTATGAAACACTTTATGTATAAGAATATTGGTGGTTTTATTAGGATGAGGATGGGAACATCTGTGAAATAGAATAATGAAAAGTATCTTAATGAATAAAAGCTCCATAAGAAATTCCACATGAATGTATTTTATGAGGAGTTTACTTTTTTCAGCATTGTACCTAACTCCCATTTTTCTTTCCTAAACTTAAACTGGATTCCCTCCCAGTTTAAACAACAGCAGGGAGTTATACGGGATTTTAAGGTGGCTGCTACTTCTGTCCTTGTCCTTCTCACTGGGAAGCAATCAAACAAGCTGCATAAAAGAGCTTACTAACTCTCCTGTTCTGTCCCAGAGTGGATTGCCTCAGTCTGACCTGTATTTGTATGTGTGGGATGGGACTTTAGAAGTTGTGCTGTTTTAGGATTTCTCCTTGTATCTGCCCACACCATTCTTCTTATTTTACAAAAGTCTTTTATCTACAGTCAGGTAATGCTGAAGTGGGGGGCGGGGGGGGGAAGTACCCTGGAGCCATGAATGTGCTCCTTCAGCTTTTTATTGACCAACTGCTAGAGTTTATAGATTGCAGTTTAAAATTGTGGTAAATGTAATAATTAAGCCATTACAGTTTCACTGGTATTTTTCCTGTTGTTATACAATAATTTTGGATTGGAAGGGACCCTTAAAGGTTATCTAGCTCAACCCCCTCTGCAATGAGGAAGTACATCTTGAACTAGATCAGGTTGCCCAGAACCACATCCAGCCTGGCCTTAAATGTTTCCAGG
Organism: Psittacus erithacus; assembly: GCA_009867235.2. Classification (NCBI taxonomy): domain Eukaryota; kingdom Metazoa; phylum Chordata; class Aves; order Psittaciformes; family Psittacidae; genus Psittacus; species Psittacus erithacus. Next base: position 48,017 of record WYDI02040696.1, read on the forward strand.
GACATGATTCTGGACAGCCTGTGGTGTTTCACCACCCAAAAATTTCCTTCCTTGTATCCCATCTGAATCTACTCTTTTGTAGTTTAAAACCATTATCCTTTGTCCTATCACATTAGGTCCTGCTAAAATGTTTGTCCCCATCTTTCTTGTAAGCCCTTTCTAGGTACTGGGAGGCTGCTGTAAGGTCTCCCCAATACCTTCTCCAGGCTGAACAATCCCAACTCTCTCAGCCCGTCCTCATAGGAGAGGTGCTGTAACCCTCTAATAGTCTTTGTGGCCTTATCTGGACTCGCTATCTTCTGTGTTTGGTGCCCCAGAGCTGAGCAGGACTGCAGGTGCAGTCTGAGTGTGGAAGGGGAGAATCACCTACCTTGACCTGTTGGCCACAGCAGGTAGCAAAAGCTAAATTATTTGCCTCTCCCCAAAAGTGCTTTGTAAAAATGCCTCTTTTAATACATTTGAGAGCACTTTAGTAGAAAAGGGGGCAGAGTAGAATAGAATAGTTAGAGTTGAAAAGGACCTTAAGATCATCCAGTTCCAACACCCCTGCCATGGGCAGGAGCATCTCACACTAAACCATGTTGCCCAGACTCTCCAGCCTGGCCTTAAACACTGCCAGGGATGGAGCGTTCACAGCTTCCTTGGGGAACCCATTCCAGTGCTTCACCACTCTCACAGTAAAGAACTTCTTCCTTATATCCAGTTTAAACTTCCCCTGTTCAAGTTTAAACCCATTACCCCTTGTCCTACCAGTACAGACCCTAATGAAGAGTCCCTTCCCAGTGCCCTTATAGGCCCCTTTCAGGTACTAAAAGGCAAAGTCTGTATCCACAGAAAGTGAGTGAGATTAAAGTAACTGCTGGTTAAAACAGGCTTGGTACATTAAATATTCTAGCTTGTTCTTTTTGTCCAGTATTTCAGTTGGAGGCTATTCTTCTAAATACATTTGATGTTCCTAAATAATGAGTCATTCTTGCTCTGAAACATTTTTCTAAAAACAACTTCCTGGAGAGTACAGGACTATGAAGTCTTCTATTTTTAAGCATGATTTCCTTAAAAACATTAAGTAATTTGACTGTCATGTTATGTTAGATGATTTATATGTCCTGTTCAGCATAATGTTTCACTGTGTATTTAGTAATTTCCCCTCCCACCTTTGACATTCAACCGCAGGAAAGCTATTGAGATAGCTTTTTCCATCATACTTAATGGGCAGTGTTTTTTACTGGTCATGATTATACAAGGCCAAAAAAGTAGTAGCTGAGGTATTGAGAAGGAAGGAAACTGGCTTGCCTTGTATGGTCTCTTCTATTTGTGAGTCAGTAGACAATACAGAAATCAAGCTTAGTGTGTTTACCATAGTGGCAACTTCTGTAGGAAAAAAAGAGTCATCTTCGAAGGTCCATTTCTTTCAGAAGGTATTAAAGTAGCAGCATTGGATTTCGTGGAACTTGCAGCCCGTAATGGACATTGGCAGAAGTCATGAATAATGTTTGTATATGGTAAAGTGGTAAAGCTACTGCTATCCAGCTAAAAAAAAGTAATTGCAAAACACTGCCAAAGGTCATACCTTAAAATTTAAAGTTATAAAGCTTTGTCAGCTGAGTTTAATGTGTCTTTTAAAGCTCTTTAACTTCCTTAATGACAAAAATGGAACAGGTCGACAGTAAAACTTTTCTGTATTATCTAGTAGCCTTGTCTCTGAGGAAGATATCTCAGATCTACCAAAGTAGTTTTATGCTACTACAGCATATTGTATTGAAGTTCTTTATTTCAAAGAAAGATTTACTTCAGAACTTCAAGATGAATAATAATGAGCATGTGTGAGAAAAAAGAAATAACTTAATCTCCTGTCTGCATAATAAAGACTTCATAGATTATTTCCTGCCTCCCCCCCCCTTACAAGATAATGTGAGTTTCTTTGCTTTTAGGCTCAGACTGCCTTTTCTTCAAATCCAGCCAATCCAGCAATCTTGTCTGAAGCTTCTGCTCCTGTTCCTCATGATGGAGGTAAGCTCATGTGCCCTAGTATCCTAATGTTGCAGGTAGTTGCTAGGAAATCCCAAAGTTAACAGATCAGTCAAAAATGCTTACAAATATGTAGTCCTGTTTACAAAGGGTGAGACCATGCCTATTGGAAATAACAATATCCGCCTTCGTAAGGTGCTACAGTGTTTGCTTATAAAAGGAAGTTTTGGCCAGCACTAACTCTTTCAACTTTTTTAAACCTTTTCAAAGTGAGCCTGATGTAACACGATTTGCTGTTGGTACCATTTGAGCTAGCTTTAACTTTTGCCTCAAACACTCAATTGTTACTTATCACGTGTATATCTGTAAGCTTTATTGGGCAGCATGCTTCTGCCTTTCTTCTTCATATAATCTTAATTAGGAGCAGACAGGCACAAATCTATGTCAGCAGTGAAAAGCCAAGGAAGCTGGAACTTAATCTTGTCATGCTGTCAACATTAGCTTCCAGCAGATTTTGGGATCAAATGTCTGGTGGGAAATCCATCAGACCTAAAGCGAATGACTTGTACCCCTTTCTCCTCCTTTTCTTCCATGTGCTTCCACAAAGGTGGACAAGTTTGTTTTAGGTCAAAGCTCTGGGTAAGTTACATTTGATCTAAAAAGTCTAAAGCAGCAGCGCTGGATCAGCTGCCAGGAATACTGGTGAATAGGATATTAAAGCTTGGTAGCTATAACTTTGTTTCCCATTACCCTCTGGATGCTGGTGACTTTAAGGTAGGAGTTTGTATAGCTCGCCAGAGAGCTGCCTGTCGTAGTTCCTTTTGGGACTAGAGACTTAGCTGGCCTAACTTCACCAGATCTGAGTTCACTTAAGCAGTCTTCTGGAGGTTCAGAAGGTAGCTGTATTATTAGACAGGGTGAGGAACCAAAAAGGTTCAGCTTCAGTTTCCTTCTTGGCAGTGTTCTTCCTGCTGTCCAGAATTTTAATTCTCCTGCAGTTTCTGTGTGTGCTGGCAAAATGCCATCATTTTGATATCAGCTTTGCATGGATTGCTCAGAAGTTGTGTGTGGCTGAAGAGTTATTAGTTGCTCAATATATCCCAAAAAAGGGAGGCCTACTCCGTTTATAGAATGTACCAGATCTGCTGGGAATCCCTCTGTGCTATCAGAGGCAGGAGAATATTCAACATCAAGAGCGTTTGGATGTGTTCTGCTATTTGGAGGTCACTGTTTTGAATGAGAATGAAATACAGCAAGCAAAGATGTGTCCTGTGTTGTGGTCTTTGATGAGGAACAAGAGATCAAGTAGCTGCAGAAGTATTGTGCATCATTAGTTATGTATAATTTTTGGGGACTTGAAAACAAGCCAAAGTAGAAGAAATGTTAATTAAAGTCATTAATCAATATAATCTGGAAACGAGATCAGACAAGTTTTATGAAGCAGCTTGCAAACATGATCACTGAAAGTATGAAGGAGTGAAAAATGTCTCATTTATACTGGAGTTCACCTTGCAATGACATTTGTTCCTTCCCAGAAAAGTTACTTTCTATTTCTGGTCAAATGTGGATTCTTAAAGTTTTATGCATGTACCCGTAAATGAGCACTAGAAACTGAAGCTTTGTGAACTGTGGAGCCTGCTTGCTTCCAGGGCTGTCCCTTGCACCACCTAGCTTCCCAGGCAGCCTTTTCTGTCCCCAGTGGTTCTGTGAGAACAGAAGGTGTGGGCTCTTAATATTCCTCTGAACTGCCTCTTGCTAAATGGCACCAGTTAATCACCTGTGGAATGTTAAGAGCAATATCAAGCTTATTTCCAGAATGCTTCCACTCAAAGTCTGACAAGTCTCTTGGTTTAACATCCTTTCCTCCAGTTCCCTGCACCCCACGCCTCTCTGGTGTAGAGAAATCTCCTAATGGATATTTTAAGCCATGTGACTTTTCTAAACTGGGCTAGAATAACAGTCATAACTGAAGTGGGTCTGCCATCTTAATTTTCAAATTCAGTGTTGTTTCAGGTCTCATGCTACTATAATTGTACGTCTGAAAGTAGTAATCGCTTGTTCTGTTAAACCGGCAATTGTACTGACTTTTGTTTTGTTCTGTTTTCCTTCTATAGGCTTGTACCCTAGATTGTATCCAGAACTTTCTCAGTATATGGGCCTGAGCCTTAGTGAGGAAGAGGTGCAGAGAAACTTTCCAGTGGCAGCAGCTGCTCAGCCGCAGGGTGTAGGTACCAGTCAAGCATGTTTTAGAAAGCAAAAGTATAAAGACTGTATGCATAGTTAGTGTTCTAGAGACCAGACTATTTGTCTTAAGTAGCATACGTGACTGATAAATGAATTGAGTATTAGTGCCTATTTTAATCTGGCCTTAAAACTAAGCAGTAAATTTCTAGTGTTTGGGCAAGGGGGGGGAAGACGGTGGGGGCAAAGAGCTGGTGTTGTGACTAACTTTGCTTTGTTGGTTTTGTTTTTGCTATTTTTTAATATAATGTCATATAAATTTATGTATAACTATTTTAAGAAGCTGAAACTAAGTTGTCTGGCTATTTTGTTTTAATCAGCAACTGGTAACACGACCTTCTACTAATTACATGGTAGCTCCAGTGACTGGAAATGATATTGGAATTCGCAGAGCAGAAATTAAGCAAGGCATCCGTGAAGTCATCTTATGTAAAGATCAAGATGGCAAAATTGGACTTCGCCTGAAGTCAGTTGACAATGTAAGTACAGAAGCTTGCTTTTTGCTTATAAAGATCTTACTGCAGGATTAAACCAGTAGTGAAGTTAGTGTATGGTCACAAAATTGTCTTCTACTTGTCATTTCGTTTTTTTACTTCAGAGTATGATATTGTCCTTCAGAGCAGCTGTGATACTTGCCAGCAGTTCAAAACTTCTTGTCTCTAGCTTTGTGGAAACACTGGGCAGTGCTTAAAGTTCAGCAGTATGCAGGGAACTGCCCATGGCTTAGAAGTATTTACTCTTTTATCAATTCTTGCAGCAGGTTGCTGTAAGGAGTAACGACAAAGTAGGATTGTTTCCTTTGATGTGCTGCAAGAAGATCCTTAAACCTGCTCTGGAGCTTCTCTGTTTCAGCACTTGTTGATTCTCAACATGGAAGACATTACTCTGTTCTTCCCCCAGTATTGTCTGCAGTTTTCCTGGCTATACTTTACTTGTTTTTTAGGGGTAGTTTGTCTAGAAATAACATTTTAGTGCCTTGTTCTCTTATGTGAGGTGCTAACAAATCAAAATTGATAAAAAGTTGAAAACTAATGTGGTTGTGAAAGAAGAGAATCTGCTATAGAATTCCTAGCATTGCTAATCTGTTTCTTCAGCTATATGTAGACTGAAGTCTGGTAAAAGTATTATTAGTTAATGCATAAGGAGATATACAAATTTACTAGTAGTCTGTCTTGATCCAGTTCAGCTTTTTTCTTAAAACAGAACAGTATTTACCCCTTCAACTAAGGCTTTAATGTTATGCTAGTTTCTTTAATGTCTAGAGATCTAGCCAGAACAGATTTGACCATTTCTGAACTTCATTCTAGCATTAATTATCTGTCAGTCTTTTAAAACCATCTAGAAACAAACTGACATTTCAAAAGCTGCCACTTAAAAGGAGGTAGTTACCAAGTGCTTCTGTCCGGTTGGTATTACACAGAGAATGGGAAACGTCACAGGACTGTGTGTTCTGTCACTGGTCTTCAGCCTTAAGGAAGAACTTCTGTTTTATTTATTTTCATTTATTTTAATTTTTTTCCCCTTTTATAGGGTATGTTTGTCCAGTTAGTTCAGGCAAACTCTCCAGCATCTCTCGCAGGTCTGCGGTTTGGGGACCAAGTTCTGCAGATCAATAGTGAAAACTGTGCAGGATGGAGCTCAGACAAAGCACATAAAGTTCTGAAACAGGCTTCTGGAGAAAGGATTTCAATGATCATTCGGGACAGGTAAAGCTAGCTGCAGATATGGATTGTCATCATCTGTCTCAGAATAATTCTGTGGGGTTTGGGTCTCCCCTTGCTTGAGCAGGATTGCAGGCATAACGAAATCTGTTTATCCATGTACTTCAGTAGTAAAGATCCTCAGAGATGTTCCCTTTTTTGGGGAACAGACCAAGTAGTAGTTGTCAACTCAAACTTCCCATGCATGCTTGCATAGTTATGCATGATGGGACAAAATTTTTAAGGTAAACTAAGGAGCCATACAACAAATCAGATTTAAACTCTGAATTCAAGAGTTATGTGCTTTCTTGACTTTTGCTTATACTAATTGAAAAAGCAATGAAAGATGGTGCCAAAATATTTGCTGTATTACTGAATACATCTGCATTTTTTTACTGTGATAGTTTTTTTCTGAACTCTTACTTATATATGAATTAAAGCCAGTTTCACTAAAAAGTGTGCTTAATGAATCAATACAGATTTTTAATTGGACTAAGTAACAATTCACTAGCTTTCTAAGACACAATTTTAAAGTTTGTCTGTAGAACAGTAGAAATATTGTTGGGGAAGCCTCGTACTCCAGAATCCTGTGGCCTACCTACAGTAGTTCGAATTGCCTGTTCTATTTTATCTATCTTATAATGTTTGTAGAAAAACTTAGTTTCTAATGGACATTTGTAGTTTTGGTTGGTAGTTGTGGGTGGGTGGATGTTGCATGGGGTTTCTGTATTATTATTATTAATCCATATGGTGGATTTCCCTGTAAAGCAGGGAAGACATGTAAGGTTTATAAACAAGTATATATTAATATAACAAAGTTAACAAAATGAAGTTAAACCAAACTACTTTTCATTGCAGGTAATGTTAGGAGTCTCAGATCTTTTTGTAAGTCAAAGACGCTGAAATAGTGTGTGTGGTTTTTTCTGTGCCTTAGGAGACTTAAAACATGGTTTTGCATTTTAAACATCTTGTAGGCCTTTTGAACGGATTATTACTATGCATAAGGACAGCACAGGGCATGTTGGTTTCATATTCAAGAATGGAAAAATAACCTCAATAGTGAAGGACAGTTCTGCTGCGAGAAATGGACTTCTTACAGAGCACAACATCTGTGAAATTAATGGCCAGAATGTAATTGGATTGAAGGTAAAATAAATAGTATGCTGTGGGTGTGGATAGCTGTGAGCCTTCTGTGTGCATATAGTAATTGTGTTTGGAGAGGATTGTAATATGTTGTTTAATGGTCATAAAATGAGAAAGTAAGTCATGAGAGATAATTTCACTTGATTGGAGAGACATAAATGGCTTCTCTACAGTTTTGTAGCTGGGTAATGTGCCCTGAAAGTTAAATACTCCAACCAAGAAGTTGTGGGTCTCTTAAGCTGCATGAAATGGGTCTAGAAAAAGCTTTAGAACTGCTGCTTTGTTAGTCAGCTTGGGTAATGTTGCTCATATGACTTCTTGATTAATAACAGGACCCCCAGATTGCAGACATCTTGGCAACAGCTGGAAATGTAGTGACCATTACAGTCATGCCTTCCAGTATTTATGAGTATATAATAAAGAGGTAGGTAATAAACAATGCAGTTATGGTGGTGTTATAATCAAGTTGACAGTGACTGATTTTTGTACTTGTGATAAGACCTAATTACAAACTTACCATGAAGGCTTGAGGGGGGTAGGGGAAGCACTTACCTCATGTTTTAGTCAAACCACTGCGTTTTGGTTCTGTTTTTGAGCTATTCATACATCAGTGATGCTCCTTTGCCTTTCCTTCTCTTGAAAAACCCTTTTCTAAAGATAATCTGACTATACTTGAATTTCTGAGAACTTCACAGTCAGGGAATAACACAAGTATTGGTTACCTTGTAACTAAAATGTTGTTCTAGTGCAACAAATTCTGGTGAAGTGAGCATTATTCTTGGGAATAATAGTAATTCCCATAGTAATTCTTTCTAATCCACTGGCAGCAGAGGCTTTCTGCAACTAAATCTTTCCTGCAAAAATGTTTTTGAAGTTGCTAGACATTAATGCTTCACGTATAATTTAGAATTTAGGGGTATGTTTTTTGTCTCAATTCTCTCTGCCCCCTAGGTATGCTCTTCCTAAAAAATGGGGTTTGGTCTAACAGCCACCTTTGCTCCTGCCCTCCTTCCCTCATGTTTGTGGTACTGCTCTGCCTTGCACACATGCCCACATCCTGAAGAATGTTGGTGATATACTTCAGTTAGTAATAAACCCATTTTGTTTCATGGGATTCTTTTCTATGACCCTCTCTTCTGTGAATGCAGCTTGTTGCAGCTTTCAGTAGCAACATACTTTCAGAAATAATGGAGCAAAAGGCCAACTTCATCATTCCCAGCCCTTAAATACAGTTTAAAAGGTAGTGATCAGAAACTTTAGTAGTCTTTCACAGTTTTATCTTAAAACTGAATGCCTTTCCCTTTTCTTTAGGATGGCAACTAGCATTATGAAAAGCCTGATGGATCACTCCGTTCCTGAAGTCTAAACTTACATCATGTATGTTTGTGTGTACATATACATAATGATGATTCCACTAAACTTGGGCTACTATACTCAGTGATTTCTTTCTTCTGCACATGAGCCTTTCTGGAGGCTAAGAGAAGATATGCTGCATCGAGTACTTGCATCTATAATGGCTGGGAATGTTACAGTTTAACATATCTTTTTATATTCACAAACTGTAAAACTTGTAGCCTTATATGCTTGACAAATGTGAAATTCCAATTGTTATGACTTCTTTTCATAGGTCTTTTATTTAGCTTAGTACTACTATAAGCCATTGCAACTAAAGGAACCAGACATTACTTGCAAAGTTACTTCTTGTCTAAGACAATGCTGTGCTTTGTATGTCTAAGACAAGAGTATTTTTACTGCTTTCTGTTTGCAAGAGTAGATTTGAAATAGCTTTTTAGAAGTATGGCTAGTACTAGTTAATCTTTTTGTTCTAGTAAATACTGTTTACACAAGAATGCCAGCTAAGGTGAATATAGCTAAAGGCATCATTCAGTAAGTAAGCGTATTAAATAAAAGTAGTGTACAGCTACTCTATTACCTGTTATACAAATTGTAACTAATATGCTTATCTCTCGCCTTAACCATGTTCTTAAGGATTCAGAAATAACCAAATAAATGACTGAAACTTTAGGTACTCTGTGTGTGTACTTAAGATGAGCTAAGACTGGCTTGTCTTGTTGAGGTCAGTTTCATCCAGCAACAAAGACAAGATAGGACATAGCTTAAAATTGCCTTCTAAATAATCTTGCTGCCTACAATGTTGAAATGTTTTAAAGGGTAGATCTGGGATACTTTAGACAAGATGCTTAACTCCCTTCTTTCAGTTTAATACCTGGAATAGCAGCCTGGCTGTTCTACAACATGTACAAATTGTATAGTTGCATTCTTCACTTTAAATTGTTTGCAGCTTGCTGTGTGTACTGGGTCTGGTTGGGATGGAGTTAACTTTCTTTACAGTAGCTGGTATGGTGCTGTGTTTGAGAGCTGTGACCAAGTGTTGATAATGCACTCACGGTTTTTCTTATTGCTGAGCAGCACTTGAAGGGTGTCAAGGCCTTCTCCGCTTCTTGCCCTGTCCCCTGTCTCAGTGAGTAGGATGGAGTGGTTAAGAGGCTGAGGGGGAACACAGCTGACACTGCTGACCCAGACTGACCAAGGCAAAAGTTCCACACTGTGGCATCATAGACTCATAGAATCATCCTGCTCAGCAATAACTTGTGGGGAATCTTTCCAAAGTCGTTGTTGCTTGGAGACTGGCTGGCATCAGTCTGCTGGTGGGAGGTGGTGAGTGACTGTGCATCACATTTTCTTTCCCCTGCGCCCCTGCTTCACTCAGTAAATTATCTTTACTGCAACCTGCAAATTTTCCCAGCTTTTGCCCTTCTGATTCTATTATGGATCCTGCTGTGGGATGAGTGAGTGAGAAACCCGGTGGGGGCTCTGCAGCTGGTTAGGGTCAGCCTGCTGCAGTAGGTCCCAAGCATGTTCAGGTGAGACTCTAAAGTAGGCTCAAGTTAAACACCAGTTCTACTGAGTGATTGCTTTTTTTTTTTTTTTTCTTCTGTTGCAGGGTCACTGAATTTCAGTCCTCCTCTGGGTAGCAGCCTAAAATCAAAGCAAGTAACTTCAGCTTAGTGTAGGTATTTGTTGTAACATGGGTATGAGGAATCGGTTCATCTGTTCTTCTAAAACTAATTTGAATCCAGAATTGATCTGAGGTTGATGTTATCTTAATCATTTACTTGCACCAAAATGCAAAGCATTTGGCACTTATTTAGTGATAAATACATCTCATGTGCCCCTTGCTAGCATGTGTAGCTAGTTGTACCTTTTTCAGTTTGGAGGAAAAGTAGGAATGGGGGTAAAACTGGGAACTTGTTGATCTGAGCTGCAGTGTACTCTTCTTTCTGGCAGTACTGTAACTGAGAGAAACCCATTACACTACCTCAGGCTGCAGTGGTGATTGGATTTCTCTTAGGAGCCATTTTAATTGGGTTGTTTGGTTACTAAATTACATGTCTCTGCAACCACTGTGGCAAGTGCTTACTGGCAGTAATTGGTGGCTTAGTGTAGTGTTGGTGTGGTTCAGCATTATGGGCACAGGGCCTATAGCAGTCACCCTTAAGTTCCTCGACAAGCTAGTTTGCTTTGCTGTGAAATCTCTGGAGCCCAAAACAATGTAGGACTGATGCATACTGATAATGTGACCAGTAACAAGGTTGACTTGATATTTCACCCCACCTTATAAAGCTAAGGTTACTTTAGGCAGTGAGGCAACTGCCTGAGGGCTCTGTTGTGTGAGTGTGCTTTACAGCAGAAAGCAAACCTTGGATGCAGGATCTGCCATCCATATTTAACCAAAAGAACCGTAAGGGTATTTTTCCTCTGAGGGTAGCTCAAGACAGGCTCATGTTCCTCTGGTTTAGGTCAGTAGGAGGCCCTGTCATGACAGAAGAGCACAGCTGTGCCCAAAGTCAATCAAGACATTTGCAGGCAAGTGTAGAATGTGATATTTTTTTTTCTCTTCTTTGCCTACACACAGTTATACTTGGGAAATAAATATAATAAAAGGTGAAGAAACAGGGCAGGTACCAAACACTGCTGCATGATTAAGATAGATTGGTAACAGCAGGCATGCTGATACGGGTAAATCTTTGCCACATGTGCCTTCACCACACTCATTGATTACATAAAGATTCAGGTATTTGCTAAACCAAGTGAGTAATGCAGCTGTTTGCTTTAACATTATGGCATTATGTTATTAAAAATAAAACTCCAGCATAAATAAAAGTTGAGGGAATGAAAAAACATCCCTGAACCATGAAACAATTGTTCTGCAGTGTTAAAGCTGCATTGATGTTAGGTGTCAAACCCAAGGCAGGATATCTACAAAGGACTGACTGAATGTAGCTTAGAAGAATGCTTGTCTTAGACACATTATACCAGCAGCAAAGAATACTATCAGAGAAATAAATATTGATCTTGGGGCAATGTCAACTGCAGCTGTTTGCTGCTGTAATGAGCCATTAAAAGACTACTTCAGGTCTTTAAGAACAGTTCTTTGCAGGGAGTCATATCCTGAAGTTCTACAGAGAAAGTAAGTAAGCCCAGTCCAGCACTGCTTTACCACTGGGTTAAAACAGAGGATAAACCCACAAGCTACAGCTGTATTTAAACAGTCTTTAAATTCCTTCTCAAAGGTGATTTGAGTAGAAAGAGGCTTGAGAACACCAAAGCAAGCATGAAGATGCCAAAGATTACTAAGATAAGGATAGCAATAGAAGTGATGGAAGGCAGTAGTAATCCAATTTAAGACTAGCTTCATGCCCATTATGAGAAAAGATTTACATGTTCCATGTATGTGTAACTATTCTCTGTTAGGGGATCAATTTTATGTTTGGCTTCCTTTCAGGCTAATATAAGTGGAAAAAGCAATGTGAAATATGTTCTTATTCTCCTGTATGCCTTTGCAAACAGACACATTTGAAGACTAGACGGTAGACTAGACCCACCAGTGCTCACAGCAACAGCTGTCTTAGTGTTCAAAATAGTATTTACCATCATATGTGTCTTCACTAGGAAGAAAGGTTGACTACCCAGGAGGTACATACATTGTGGCGTGAGATGTGGCACTAAGCTGCAAGCATCCTTAAAGACTTCTTAATGCAAATGCTGTTTCTTTGAAACTAGTTCAAACAGCCAGCTATTATGCATTCTATGTAAATCAAACTGATTGCAAGTGAAGAGCTCTTTAATTACAGAAAAATAGGTCTTTAATTTCATCTCAGATATCATTTTAGACAAGCATTTTCAGTATGGTAAGTCCATGAAAAACAAAAGCATACACTACAGAAGTTAAGAGCTCTCAGTGAAGTCACCGTAACATAGAAAGTTGTAGTTGAACAAAACTTCCTATCTGGTTGAACTTCAGCAGCCATCATTGCACACAGTTAAGTTCCTTTAAAAGGCTTTGTTTAAAAGAAGAGTTCATTTAAATATCTGGAGTGAAAGGCACTTAGTATTGCAGTTTCCAGAATACTATTTGTTTGTCTTCCCCTCCTGTAATAACACTGTTGCACTGTTCATTCATCCACATGGACATTATGGCACCTGGGGAATAAAAACCAACCAAACAAGTAAATCCAAATGCAAATAAAGTCAATACTCAAGATGATGGAACAGGTCATTTTGAAAGAGTTTAGGATCATCTGATCATTAGTTTGGCTTACACTGATACTACATATGCTATGAAGAATATTAGTTGGCTTCTAGGTGGCTGCCTTTATTCACAGTAATGATCACATGCTACATTGCCTCAGCTGGCTTTGAGTACTTAAAGGGACAATGTCAGTTATAGTACAGAATGAAGATGGCGCATTGGCAAAAAGATTCATGGGGACAAGGAGAGAAGGTTTTTCTAGAAAGTGGGATTTTTTTTCCTCTCAACAGCTGGCCTTCTCTTATTAGAAGTATATTCACATTTTCTAGAATATGCCTAGAAACCCACATCTAATCTATTCTAATGATTTCTCTAGCTGCAGAATGATCTCTATACAGGTCAAGTTCCAGAGTACAAGCTCGTAATAGGGATGTTTGAAGTAACTGTTCATCAAGACAGCCTTAAAAAACCAACTGAATAAAACAGGTAGTTTCTCTTTTACCCAGCCTGGTTAGTAATGTACTGAAGACTATACACATACATTTAAGAAGCCTATAAATCCCCATCCCAAACTATTTTGCTAGTTAACTTGATTTGTTGTTAGACTCTCAGTCTGGATGTATTTCAACAAAGCATACAACAGTGCAGTCTGTACTACACTTAGGGCTATGAGATAGAAAACTGATAATTTTTGTAATGTTGTATAGATTAGAAAAATCCCAGGTCATTTACCTTTGGCCAGTCTTGTAAACAGCCATATTCCTCCATTGTTAATATATTTCCTAGGAGGCCCATGGGGACCTACTTTTAGTTCTGGTGTTCCAGATAACACATTGAGAACAGCTCGCTGACTGTGCATATGACTCTCATACTCTTCAATATTAAGGGAGCTTGAAGATAAAAATCTTCCATGCAATCTGAGAATAGGAATAATTCGGGCATACCTTTATGTCCTTTGAGTCTTTCAGTGACTTTTCCTCCAAGAAGGTCCCAAATCAGTAATTCACCAGATTGACTTCCTGATAAGATGGTATTTCCATCCCATTTGAAGCACCTGCAAGCAAGTCTGGAATTAATTCACTTCAAGCTCTTGTATAATGAGAGCCAAATATTTCCAAACTGACTAAGCCAAAAAGAATTGAAAATGAGGTACCAAACTGAAGGAAACTTTACTCTCTAACACAATCTTTCTGGAAAGGTTATTCCCCAAATTATTTTAAGGAGTCATGACCCAAACTTGCTTTCTTGACTACCCTAGACCAAACCACACCTTTCCCTAGCAGAAGGATGAAACTTATTCCTGTAGTAGAAGGGGACCCAGTCAGCTGTACATGTTTATGGTACCCAAGGGCTCTCAAACCACCATTTTCACTTGTGTCACTTCATATTCCTGAAACATTCACGCAAAGAGGACTTCAGGAAAATAAGAAAAAAAATTCATATACATATATAGCTATGTATGCACACACAAAAGGAACCAACAAGTGTACCCCATGTATGGTTGCTATGTTTTTACTTCAGTAACTGACTAAGTATTCCATCTGTTTACCTGATAAACCATAAAGAACTGGTTTGTGAAAAAAAGTGATCACTCTTCTTGTAACAGTTAATCTTTTCTTAGATAAATGAAACAAAAAGGAAGCATTGTAAAGAATAAATATTTAAAAAAGATCATGGACAGATGAAACAAGCAAGAGAACTGTCTCTGTGAGAGATCTGGAAGCTGCAAACTTAGCTACAGCGCCCATTATCTTTCATGGATGTGAAAGCTGTTTTTAAGAAAAAATATGAGTTATTTACTTAGATACTTGGCTGGTTTTGTCCCAGGTTGGAAAGCTTGATCTTAATGCACACAACATGCTAGAATGTAAGCCTTTGCACTTTAGAAAGCAATTCAGTAAAACAAAGTTGTCAGTATTACTGCCCTTTCCATTCTGCTATCACCAACCATCAAACATCTCCAGAGCTAGCCATGCAGCTTCACAATCCGCATGTTGTCAGAATTACCTCTGTGGCGCATCAGTGGTTACAGAAGATATAACCATTCCAGTCTGTACATCTATTACTTTAAAACAACAGTCCTCTCCTGTGCTTAGTAGATGTCTGCTGTCTGTGCAAAAGCAAACAAAAGAAACAACAATAAAAAAGCATGTTTATACATTCAGTCCTAGTTACCAAAGCAGTCTGCGATAGAGCATGTTGGATGAGGCATTGCCTGGCCTATGTATTTATAGATAACTTATTAAAAATTAAGTCACTAAACAAGCAAGATAAACAAAGTTGGTTTAAGTGTTGAGACCACTGGTTTACAACCTAGTATGGCCTGGTTTACAATTAATAAATTCTTTATAATGGAGATGAGTGGCAATCCAAAACATCTCACCATCCCCCTTAAAAGAGCAATTCCAACAAGAAGGGTGTATTACATGACATGAGGAACAAAATTCCCTTTGACATTCCCAATTATGCATATTAAGGGTTGAAATCCAACATACCAGGACTAAAAGCAGCATCAAACACAGTTCCAGAATGACACGGTAACTGGTGCAACACTGTTGCTGTAGTAATGTCCCAGACACTAATGGTACCTTCTTTGGTTCCAGACACTAGTATAGTATTTGCAGCATTAAGGTTGATTGTATTTACCTAGGAAGTTAAACATCCCATGATTTTCTATTCTTTCATGTGAGTCATCTTGAGACAAGTTTTAAACACACATAAAGCAAGCCCATTATCTGTAAGATGGTATTTTATTTTACATTTAATTCTGCAACATCCTTAATTATTACAAATCCTGCCTGTAAAAAGTAGATCGGTCTCTTTGATGTTACTTTAAAATGCTTTGTCTTTGCAGAATCATAAATAGAAATTACCATTTTTGACTGTTTCTAGTTCCCATGCCCTCCCCATCTAAATGCAAGAATTTGCCCTTTAGGGTGAAATTCTTCTTTACTTTTAAAATATATCCCAGCTGTCAGTTGTTTCCAGTTCTCTTGGGTACAGTTCTTAAATATTACCAGAACTGGTTTAGTATTTGCCTATTATGTGACCTGTTAATAAGGTTTAAAACACAGTATATTCTAAGTATACTACTAGAATGACATTAGAGACTATAAATAAAAGTTAGCAGTTACACATTTATGATTCACTTCACACAACGTGTTTAATATAGTTACAGTGAAATCCACTAATGTATTTTAGAGCATGGTAAAGAACTTGGAGGAATTCTTTTTCATTTGCTTGCCTTTGGCAAATCTACATTAAGAAGAAGCTGTAACAATGCAAATACCTGAAAAACATGAGTCTGTTTCTGAAAACAAAGCAGCAGACAGAAAGTCCCCAGTCCTCACTTTCGTCCCCTGGAACTTTGTGCTTACAAGCTAAGCAAGGCAAATTAAAAAGTCCCCAGGAACAGACCTTAACCAGGGAAGCAGGGGACACTGATGTAGGACACATCAGACAAAAAGCCCCACAAAAACCAAACCAGCCCCCTCCCCTACACACACACTTCCAACAACAACACACCCTGAGCCTCCAACCCAATCCTTGTGCTTTAGTACTAGATCTTGACTTTGATTTTAATGAGCAATTAATTTTCATATTCTGATACCATATCTCTATCTACATACTTACACTAACTTCATGTTCTAGTTCTGCCAGCAGTTCAAAGTGGTGTTTTTTACTGCTCAAGGTCTCTCCAGGAGCACAGTGCCACACCTACAACACAGATATTTCAGTTTGCTCAAGGAAGCATTACTATAACCCTGGATAAGTTTCTTCAGTACTGAATTCTTACATTACAAGGAAGGCTGCTCATGTGAACTCTGGACCTTGCCTGCGTGGCAGAATGCAGCAACAGCAAATGGCACCTGAACTCATTTACCCTAAGCAGAGCCACATGCTAAACAGGACTATGCTGATTCCAGATAGCTTACAGAAGCCTACTTAAGTACAGGTACATCACTGCACTGAATGTATACTTACCAAAAAGCCATATACATCCTTTCCTGTCTCTTAATTTCCAAATTACCTTTCCACCTAACTGTAGGCATGCTCTTCAGATTAGCAAGTTCCTGATCCACTTAGCTGATGAACATAAGTTACACAACTAAAACATTTCAGAAGCCTATTCTCCTCAGCAAACAAAATCACCAGTCAAGGTCACAGAACACTCCAGTTTCTCTAACAAATACAGTTTGCCTCCAGAACGCCTACATTTAAAGTAAGTTAGAAGAAATGAAATTTAAAGTAACACTTCATCTTTGAAACAATTGAGAAAAAGCTAAATGAAGAAGATAGATATTCCAGAAACAAACTTACTGTGACACTAAGTTATTATTAACAGGTACATCCACTCCAAAGCATTTGGCTGGCTGGATATTTATTATAAAGCACTAGGGATAAATAGCTATTGAAGTACAACAAACTCATATACAAACCTTCACAGTGGAATCCCAAGATGCAGAATACAAACGCCCATCTCGCCAACAGATCTTACTGACTGCATCATCGTGTCCCATTAAGATGTCTTGCTGTCTTCCAAATGCAATTGAATAAAAATATCTAGCAGGAGAAGGTTATAAAAGCATTATGTCTTCAGAAAACTTCAGGGTTTTTTTCTAAATAGATGAAAGTAACTTTGCTTCTACAGTTTCTAACAAATTACTGAAAATCAAGTAGAAATACAGACACTGCATCTTAACAATGAATTTTTGTATCATTATCTAAAACCATAAGCATAACAACCAAGGTGCTCAGTGTAATTTAATAAAGTCAGTAAGTAGTAAATACACACATATGATTGTCCCATGAAGAACTTATGACAGTGGTATCTCCTGGTAAGATTAGACAAGATGACAAAGCCTGTAAGAAACAGAAAAGGAAGTAGTGTTCAATCTCTTACCCCAATGCTTCTGGAGAACAGGAAGCATCTTAATCTTCCATACACACAACATACAGGTGTTACATGAACACAAGAAAATCCAACTTTATAGGTTGGACACTGAACAGCAAGAAAATTTAACCCCTGGTATATGTACAAGAGGCACTGAAGTTCAGAAATACATACAGAACTGATGGATCTCCTTTTTCAAAATGCTGGTATCTCAGAGACACGGTATGTAATTCCTCACTCAGGAGAAAATGGGTCAGCTCTTAATCTTGTAAGGTACTATCAATTCTAGATGCAATCACCTAACAGAAACTAAAAATGAAGGTTTCCTTTGATGTTTGTTCTCCATGACAGCTACTTATCAGCTCAGCTCTTTCAAACAACAAGCGTAACTACCTAAGTCCTGCATTTCTCAACAAGAACATTCCTTACAGACAGATGCTCAGTTACATTATCAGCAATGGAAGCAGCAAGGGAAAAAAATAGTAAAATCAGCCCAGCGCTTCTGCTAGTATCACATTACTGGTCGTGTTTTACATGTTTTAAAAAAGCCAGTAAGATGTTGGATTGTAAAAAGACTACTCCTTCTGGCATTGCTGCAACAGATCAGCATGAAGACTACAGAAAGGACAAGAATAAAGAAAGAAAAGGTGTTCAAGCCTTCCTCATGAAAAAATGACTTTTGGCTTAGGAGTCAAGAGCTCCCTTTTTACAGTGCCAAGAAGTAACATATCCTAATTTTGCTTTGACTAAAGCATTAGGAATTGCTGTATCTAGCTTCACCACCTAGTGTGTGCCATGGCAGGCCATAGGGTCTTGATTCTACACCTTACCTGGGGACCTGTTAGAAGCCATAGCATGCTCTATGTAGGCAACCCCTTTGCCTTTTTTGTTCCCCCCGCCCAGAGATGAAGGTATAGAGAAGGTTGTTATATCTTAGTATCTTGCCTCAATAAAGGATTGTGAACGTGACAGTTGGGAGTGAATCTCTATGACCCAGGTCTGACCACAGTGCTCAAGCACAAAAAAATCACATACAGAATCTCTTTCCAAGGTCTGTTTTGGAAGCAGAGAAAAAAAACATTGTTCAGAGCTTGCAGAGATCACTGCTTATTGAGGAAAGATGGCTCAAATTCACCCAGCAGAGACTCCACTCTGTGTGGCTGGTTTCCCTCTGCTAGCTGACTCACAGCCTTCAAACATTTGAAAGCAGCAAGTCAACGCTGGATGTGAGCACATGGGTGGAATTTAAGCTTTGTGATTCTGATCCCAGTGACAGTTCAAGGTTGTTCAGAAAGACTCCTCATGCCAGACTATTTGTCTACTGCAAGCCCTTTCCTGGATAGCAGGGCAACTCAGAACAGAGCTAGCACAGAATTGCAACCATCTAATGCTCCCATGTTTCAAGAATGCACTCTGTCTCCCTGGAGGCCTGACAGAGTCTCAATTCACTCTGCTAAATTATTCACACACAATACATTTGAGTAGGCAGGGGAAGAAAAGAGGCACTGATGTGTACTAAAAGCCATTTCTCTGAGTAGCTTTCAGAAGATTCCCAATGATCTTGTTTTTATTTTGATAGCAGCTTACCATGTTTGAAAAAGACATGCTTCTCTGGATTGTTTTTGATTCCTTAGAAAACATCTTCAAAGTTGAATCTGGAGATAATGGACAAAATAGAAGATAAAAAGCCTGGTTTATGTTAAAGAAGTTAGTAATTTTTTGAAAATTCAAATACCTTACTATGAAAAGTATGCATAGGTTTCTTATAGTCTTAAACTCTTTATAAAGCTTGTGACTGGAGCCTGGAACTATCCTGCTCTACACCAACTACAGACAGACTCCCCCATGCCCATCAAACTGCAAGAAAACTCCTGTATCTAAAAGGAGAAATTACCACCTTCCCAAGACTAAATATAGATGATATTGAGATCTTTGTGTCCAAGTGATCTAAAACTTAACAAGTTCAGGTACTTAAACTCTTATGGGAAAAATACCTTTAACTTAGTTTTTATAATAGAAGACTTTCAAAGTGACAATCCAAAAGCCAAACAGAACTAGCCTTCACATATAAATAACCTCAAAAAGTAAGAAGGAATTGAATATGAAATGAAAACAAAGATCATGCATTTGGCAGAAGATTAGGGCTGCTCTTTTCATGACTGTAAAAACCCCAGTGATTCCACAAATATCACATTTGACATTGTCTTTGCTGTAAGTGAAGATATTAATGGGATTCAATCTTAACTACATTGCAGCGTTTCATGCTATTCCGTTCACAAAACATTAACCTGCATTTATACTGCAGGGTCTAGTAAACACCTTTGCAATAATACTTACCCTGGGATGTAGTGAAAACAGAAGACCCATTGCAAGTGACTGCTATTCCAGTAATTGCCCTGTTTAATACAAGGAAGCTTATAGGTGATTTCATAGGTTTTAAAACTTCACTGTAAATTGACTACGGTTTAAATTTGTTATTTGATCTCTGCAAGGGCTAAGACATTCAAGGAGAGTAAAAGCACTACAGTGGTGTTTTACATAACGAGAGACCAAAATATATCTTGATATAAAAAGTGAAACATCAGTACAAGTTCCCCATACTGTTCTGCAAGAGCTTCATCTTCATCAGAAAGGACACGCTCAATGACAGCACAGATAGTTTCACACTGAGTCTTTCCAATTTGGAATTAGCTACAGAAAGCCTCAGGAACCTGCCTACAAGCAGATACTGAATACCTCAAGTGTCAGGAATCAGAACTTGCATGTCTTCTCCTCAACTTTGACAGTGGCAAAATCACTGTAATCTAGAAATTTAGACATATAGCTTATATCAGGGAGTTAGTTGTTAGGAAGCACAGAGCATTCTACACAGCCAAAATTCTGTTATGAAGACCTACTTCTAGTTTTTCTCAGCAATCTTAAAACAAAACCCAACAAAATCCACAAAACAAACAACCCCCCACCAAGCAAACAAAGGATTGGAAACTGAAATTCAGTCTGTTTTCCGGTTCTGGATTTCCCTAACCCTAACATAATTTGGTACCAGAGGCCCTTTCTCACTGTAAATATTACCTTGTTTTCTGGACAAGAGAATGTTTCTTTCCTATATTGTTTACAGACACCAAGAAAGTAGTTGCACTCAAAGCAGTAAGAAATCCTCCTACTAGTTCAGCCACCAGGACGAGGGACGGTGCCAAAGGAAAATCTTCTTTAAAATATAGCTGTTGTTCATTGTTAGGTATTTTCAAAGTTCACCTGAAGTGCCCCTGCTGACTCAAGACTCCCAAGGAAACCATCACAACAGTAGTTTGATACCTGGATTAACTGAAAGCCTATAGCTGGAGACTTTGCAAACTGCTCATACAGCAGCAGCTCAAGGTGTACAGTACTTGAACTTAAGTTGTTTATCCTTAAAAATCAAATGGAATGAATAAGTTAGGTCCTCCTGGGGTTATAAATGTATAAATGGAGGCAGGGTGGTTGAAACTAGATGATCTGAAGGTCCTTTCCAACTCTAACCATTCTATGATTCAATGAAATTTATCTGGCTGCTGCTGTCACAGTTTTAGAGAAGGGTAATCAATATCTGCTTCAGCTACTAAAATGATAAAGAACTTAGCTCTAGATCTGTATAAGGAATAACAACAACAAACACAAGCTGACAAATACCTTTTCTGGATTGATAACCCAACATATACACAGAATCATCTCGTATAATCAAATCAATAAGCTGTCTCACAAAGAAATGTATTTACCTTAAGCCCTAACCCATCATTCAGATTGACGTGCAGATACTTCCCCCTCCCCAAAATTAAGTGGAACAATTTTGACTGTGAAAAGAATAGTACCTACTCTTTGTGAATTTTATATTGCTCATCTAATTTTAGTTTGGCAATATTGTTCCAAGCAAGTGTTATACTTTCTTCTGTCAAATCTTCAAATGATTCTTCATTTGGAGAAACTGCAATAAAATGCCACAATAAAGCTCCATCACAAATAGACAAATAAAAAGTTTGATTTCAAGTAATTAGGTAGCTGAAGTTGCAAAGACGAAAGCACAGAAATCATGGAGAGCTCCAGGAATAAGAATTTTTAGCTAAAGCAGAGAGTGACAAGTTCACCAGCTTTTTTTCAGATCTCTTCCTGAATGCATAGGCTTACACAGTCAAATGTATGTTTTGGTTTTTTCTTTTCCCAAAACAGGGCTTTTAAACTAGAGACTTGAGGGAATACATTTCCAAAATGGAAATAAACCCAACCCAACCAACCAACCCTAAAACCAAACAAAAAAACTCCCACCAAACCAAGATACCAAACCAAAAAACACATAAGCTTTTTTGCAGAGATATTTCGGTGTTCTATTACGATGTCAAGAGCTTTTAAAATGGAAAAATATCAGGAAACCCATCTACTGCTACAATACAGCAGGTTCTTTTTATTATTCTATTGCATTCTATTAGGAGTATCATAACCTCATTTTGCTGCACTGTAGGAATAAAAAAATGCAACAAAATTGAGGCAATCAGATCTCACTCACTATAAAAAAGCCAAACCCAACAGGAACCATTGAACTGTGAATTAATGACTTAGGCAGCGTACCACCATATCTGTTTAACACATACGAACATTATTATCACATGTACAACTTTCAAAACCACTTTTGCCATTTTCATGCTACAGGTTGCCACTCTAAGTACATCTTCACTCCTCTGCTTAAAAATGAAAGCCATCAAACGGTAAGTGAATTCAAGACGATCAAGAAAAACTTTTTTATGCGATACCTGGGCTGAAGATCCAACCCTATTTATAGTTAGACCACTGTATTTATGAAGAGGACCAAAGCATCTACATTTCAGAGAAATGGTGTAAGTTCTGCATTGAACAAAAGCCTGTGATGGCATTCCATGTCCTTTTCTTGAATTAAGTGCCCTGGTTTCAGCCGAGCTGAAAGTTATTCAATCAATTCAATTCTTTACAGTTTTAATTTAAGTCATAGAAAAGGAACAAAATTTAGGTGTTTAATTTAAGTTCCTAGGGTTTATTTAGACTAAGCCAGTCTACCACCCTAAAGACATCCCTGTTTAAAAACTGAGCAAATCTTTACATTGTTTAGAATGCCTGCAGACATGGTCATTGAAGCTGTTGTCATATTGGCTTGATTTTAAAATGTCATAAAAAACCAAGGATGACAGCCCTCCCAAGGCTTCAAAAGCACAGGTTGAACAGTCCCCCAGGAGATCACAAGGACAGAAGGCAAAATGCAGGACAATGCCTGCATTTCCAAATATGAAATCGGTCTTGCCAGTTTAACAATTAGTTCATGGATTTATTTTGAGTTGGCTTACTGGGAAAGTGTCCAAGAGTTGTATAACAAGATCCTGTGGGAGAAAAATACAGAACTTGTCAAAATTACAAATCCATTACATCACCAGTTTATCTGTAGACATTTACCTGGAGACTCAGTTACGGAAACATTGTGACTAGATGTTCGAGACAAGCTTTTCAACTTCGGCATTATCCTTCTGGGATGAGGAATTGTGAACAACTGTTTCGGTGTCTGTCCAAACTCCAAGATTTGCGTCAGCAGAGCTACTTTTTCATTGGGGTCCATAATACTATCCAAAACCAAGATACTTAATTAAGACAAATAGGCAAGTACTTTTTCTGCCTTCCCTCCCCTGAAAACATGGGCCTGCCTGTGCAGTTACTACAGCAGTATAGGCCATCACAGTTCTTACAGAACTGATTTACCACAGATGTGAAGAACACTGAGAAGACAGCTTCATAATTTTGCTAATGTACGATGACAACATGCTCGTCAACTAAAAACACAAAGTAATTTCACAAAAGCCAGATTGAAGAAATTTTCAAGTAACAATCTTTCAACACAAGATAAAACCGAGAACTCAGTGCAGGTTCTCTGCATATCTGGGAGTATGAAATGGAAGAGCTACACCATTCAAGTACAAAGCACTTTTACAGTCACCAGAGAATCTGGAGGGATACTGCTAACTGCTTTAACAAAACCATTCAGATTCTTTTTAATTACCTGTTTAAATCCACTCCTCCTTCATAAGTTAATGGGTGAAACACTGGGGGGGGGGAAAAAAAGTTTATTTGTACTATGTAGATATATAAAGACATTATTTTGCATACATACTATAAAAAAGCCCTGTACGTTTTACTCAACTTGGTTATATCTAAGCAACTAAGTTATTTCCAGCAGGCTACAGAATCTGAGATCCTGTGCTTTAATCCTGGGTTTCTTACCTGAAGAAAGTTTAGGATTTGTAAAAGACTCAGTTTCAGAGTAAATCAGTCCTTTCATAAAGGAAGAATTACTTATTTAGGCTTTATTAAATACCCTCCGCCCAATAAAGAAAAAAAAAAGCACAGTTGCATGAACTGGATATTCTCAAGTGTCCTCAATTTTTTATGCTAAATAAAAATCCATATTGCAGCAGAAGCAGCACACTGTGCATAAAATGGGCTCTCATTTGAGAGGTAAAAATATAGGTGCCGTAATTTAAATGCTCATTTACCATATTCAAAGCCTCTGGCACATTGTAATTGACACTTATGGTCACAGCATGAGTGGATGCCAAACCCTGCAAACCTAAAATATCACGATTTAAGAACTTGTCAGGAAGCATATTAAAAACCTCTCAACAAAACAAACCCAAGAAAACAAACAAACAAAATACCCACCACAAAACAATTCACATTATCTTACCCAGGAAGCAGAAAGCATTAACTACTGAAATGAAGAGCTGCCTATTCATTCTCTACCCCACTGCCGTAGGAAAGTTCCCTTTTCAAACTTATCATACCTTCAAAAGTGCAAACTATCTCAACATTGTCTGCTACTTCCAATCCATCAAAACCATCAAGGCTTCCAGAATAAATACCCTAAAAATCTGACTAATCTTCTTTTCCCAAGAGGACATTTCCTTATTGGGTAGTAACATACATAGCTAAATATCAGACTGCTGAATAACTTAATCATTGTTATTACTGTTAGGTCTAGATAAATTAACACATCCACGCAGCAATCACCCCTTTTGTAAGCATTTACAATGACTACATAAATGCCCAGAATAAGATTGCAAGCAGTAAAACTTTCAACATGTACAGCAAAAAGTGTGTGTACTACTGCAGGAGTATATATGTACACAAGGACAAACTTAGTCATCTACATGTTGGTTTGTTTTTTTTTTACATTCTTGCTCCTAAAGAGCTTTAGCCTATTAGCCCCTTCTTTTCCTTGCCAATTCTCTCAGGAGAAGGGGAAAAAATTGCATTGAAATTCTCACGCTGCAATTGCAGTATAGGAAAATTAAATATATCTTCGTGTGGAGACCCTACAGACTCCCATTTTAAATTGGGAAACAGCAATTCCACACTACGCTGCCACACCATGCAGTGTGAGCAAATAACAGCAATGCTGCAGAACCTTCTTACCTACCATAGAATAGAATAGTTAGGGTTGAAAAGGACCTTAAGGTCATCTAGTTCCAACCCTCCCTGCCATGGGTGTTGTATGCCTTCATCTTAAGTACATCTTCAAAGATGCAAATCTCCATGAAAGCAATAGATTTTACTAGATAAGACATTATTTCAGTAACAAAGAATTGCATTTCCTTTAAGGATCAAGCATTCAAAGGATAGTTATGAATGCTCAAAACAAATCAGACACTAGAAATGCTGTTATTTACTATTCCTACCTAATTAAATCATCTTTTTATTTTTTTTCTATAAAGTATATATTTACCATTGTGAGCTGCAACTGCTTCACTTCCTTTCTGCTTGTAGCCGAATATTATGTCAATCCATTCATGAAGATGTTCTGATACATACTGACTTTCTAAAGCCTCTCGACTCTTCCAAAGAAAGTCATCAGGACCTGGCAAGAGAAAGAGAAAAGCTAATTAAAGAAGAAGATATACCATCCAGTATTGGTATCCATCTCTGTTCCTCTTCCTTCTTGAGAAAGCAAGCAACCAAAAAAACCCCAACACCTCCACCAAATCTCAAATTTGTTTTAAAAATTAAACACAACTATTAATTATGTCAACATTTTGAAGGAAAAATTTCTGCAGAAGAAAATAGAACAGGCATTTTTGACAGACAAACTGACATCCCAGGAATCCAGATCATCTTGAATTAATATTCAAACATCTTGTATTAGGAATTATTACCTGATGCCCAGGGGGGAAGCTCTACATCATCAACCATCTTTCCACCCTGCCTTTTTCCCAAGTCCAGCTTCAAACTGTTTACTAGAAAACTAGAATCATTTTCATAAAATTCTGGAATTAACTGAAAACAGGAAAAAAAAAAAAAAAAGGAAGTTTTGAGATTAGCTGGGCTTTCATCAATTTAGTAGAACAGTCAGTAAAAGCTAAAAGTTACCAAGCTTTATATGTCAAAGCCTTAAAGCTGGGTAGTAATTTTTCCAGGCTTTCTCCTCTGTCAGTAAACCAGCACTGGAAGCTTCCTCCCATTATCCTTCCAGCTACTTTTAGGCTTCTTGACTACCTAACAAGGCAATTTTCTGAGCTAAAAATATTTATGCCACTCTGAATTTAACATGTAATGTGTGACATTTGAATCCATAATATCTAAGAGCATCTTCAGAACTCTCATTGCATAGCCATCAGTAGGGAGACAAGACAAAAATACAGAATAAAATGAGAATGACAAAAGTTTCGGAGGTTAAGCCAATAATTTAAAGACAATAACAGCGAACCATTAACTATGACTTTTTTTTTAAAAAGAATCACTATATTAAACTCCTTTATCAAAGAAACATTATTTAACAGCACCCACTAGCAGTTAATCGTTCTCAACATATTACACAAGCTATAGTCTCTATAAGGCTCAAAACCCAAAAACTTCTATAGTTTAACCTTTCTAGATGTACTGTTATAATACAGCCAAATTCTTACAGGATTCCAGCAGACAATATATAAAATTGCATCTTTTCAGCCTGAATCTACTCTGGTAATTCTCATTTATTCCAGTAACATTCACAATGACAGTTGTGTTAAATTAAAAGCCAGAAAGCAGATACAGACAAGCAATTATGGAATTAACGAGAAGGAAAAAGTTAAAAATGTTAAAGGATTCAGAAAATGCAGACAACTGCCTTACCACACACACACCTAAAACCCACAAACAACAAAACAAAAAAACCCAACCAAACATACCTCACCCCCAACTCAAAACTCTCAAATCAACAGGAGACTGCTAAGAACAGAAAGCTTAGCAGAGATTATCAAGAAGGACTAGAACAATTTTCCAGTCTATTACCTCTTTGAAGTCTGTTGCACCATCCAAACAGTTTTTCCAGGTCTCTGCAAGACTACATAACAATCACATTTGTTAAAAAAAACAAACCACAGTTTTTAAAGCTTTGCACTCCTTTGATGCATATTTGAAAACAAACCCAAGCTCCTTATAGACAAAATGTAAACAAACCTATTGAACGTTCTGTCAGCATGATCAAATTTTCCATTCTGAAGACAGAGCATATATTCTGGAGCTAAGGAGAAAATAGAAGCCATCAGCTTGCTCCAAACCTTGTCCGCGTGGAGGTAACTGCTCAGAGAGAACGTAAAAACTGTCTTACCAACTCTAACAAGATAAAACAAAACATATCCTGGGGATGAATAATGGCTCCCATACATGAACTTAGGCTCAGGCATTTCCTGATAACGTGTCTGCAACATATGAAGAAAAAGAGAGGTCTGTTTAAAATTGGCACTCCTGCTTTCCTTCAATATTGAATATAAGCACAATTTTTTAAAAGACAGAGATTAGGACCATCCTCTTTTTCTTCTTTAAAGAGTGAAACAAACTATGTTTTAATAAACATGCAGCTGTAATCAGATCAGTAAATCTATAACGCAAAAAAAGTCTTTACAACTTTGAATCCAGAATTACCAGGTTTTCATCTTTTTTTCCTCTCTCATGCATAACTGCAGTGACTCAACTTCAAAGGAGTGCAAACAAATGCTTCCTTTTTATCTTTCACATGAAGTGTAATGAGAGTACAGAAGAATGTACTGACTTAATTCAACCTGGAAGATTCCCTCCTGTCTGAAGCTCCTTTGTGTTATCCCCAAAACCTGTCATAATCTAAGTAAAATGACTTTTACTGCAGTAAGCATGAGGCGCTAACAGCTTGAGGAAACAGTCATATCTTAGAAAGAAAACATTGTTTACCATTACTGAAAACATAATACTGATCATGTTCTTACCTTCTACAATCTTAGGAAGCCCTATTATTTTGAAACATTTAATCCTTTTTGTCAATATTATGCAGTTAGTCCGGCAATATTTTTTTCTAATGCTTCCGTAAGAACTAATAAAGATTCCAAAACATTAAATATATTTATGCTCTTTAAATGATTGTGGAATAATTACTAAATACAAATTACTAAATAATTAACTTACAGTCTGTAAATAATTTTGCAATAATTAATATGCGGTAAGAGACAATTTTATACAAAGAATAAAAAGCCAAGAAACTGAGGACCTTCTAAGCCTGTAACTATCTGTTTAACTATTTATGAAAAGAAAGCCTGCTACTTTGAGAAGTGGAAAAAGAGTGTGCACTATTATCTGCATGTGGAAATTTCTGGTTGGTGCTCTGATCTCCGTGGATCCAGATTTCCTCCATTTGAAGTACTCTCCCTCAAATTCAGCATTTTTCTTAGATGGAAGTACTTTAGATTTCTGTTACTTTGTTTTGTTTAATTCAAATACATATTTTACATTACACATTTAAATCTGTTAGTCTTGAGGCTTTATTTTTCCTTGGGGGTGCTGATCAATTAGAAACTGAACATAAGCCAGCTTCAGTGTGTGCTTGCAGCCCAGAAACCAACTGTGTGCCGGGCTGCATCAAAAGCAGCATGACCATCAGGTCAAAGGAGGTGATCCTGCCCCTCTAATCTGCTCTCGTGAGACCTCACTTGGAGTATTGTGTACAGTTCTGGTGTCCTCAACATAAGGACATGGAACTGTTGGTGCAGGCAGGGGGGTTGGAACTAGATGATCTTAAAGGTCCCTTCCAACCCTAACTATTCTATGATTCTATGTTTGCAGCATCTCAGTGCCTGCCAGACAAATGCAAACTCAATAATTAAATGGATTTGGGGATTTTATTTTAACAGTGAAGTAAAAGCATTTAAAAGCATATACTTATGAAACAGTAGGAAGAGAGAGAAAAGAGATTCAAATAATTTTAAATTAATACTGACAAAATCAGTGCTGATGAAACTAAGCTGAAAATGAATGTGGTATGTTTATAAGTAAGTTTGCTCAGATAAGATTTATAGCTAGTTTTAGATATCTGCATACTTCCCTTGCTTGATAAAGGTCCTTTCATTACCAACGTGTATAAGGCAAAAAAAGTGCAGCACATAAAAGCCAAGATATACATACCAATAGTCTATCCAGCCTTTCCTTATTCAGGGCACCAATTGGCTTACTAAGGTCACGGAATGTTTCAGGTTTTGTCAGATCTAAAAAACCAAACCAGTTAGACTCTGTATTCTACTAGACAGGAATATAATCAATATTTAAAACAAAAGAAAAAAAAACAAAACAAAACCCAAACCAAAAACCAATACAAAACCCCTCCAATAATTTTCTCTGCTTCATTACTGCAAAAGAATTGGCTTACTGTAAATGGATATTCATTTCTTCTTACAGGTAAATGTAATCTCATACCTCTTGCTTAAGAAAAAGTAGCTACATGTACATGACAGCTATTGCAACTAGAATCACCTAGTCAATACAGGTCCCGCTACCTGAGGCTTTTATAAAAGCAGCTGGCATTGTCTTCTTCCTACTTGTTCAATATTCTGTCAGGCTACAGTTAAGTCTCACCAAATAATGAGATTGAAGTGTTTGAGTGGGTGCTGATGAATAGCATGAGCTTCCCCTACTCTACTCCATGTATAGGGGCACAATCTTCAAAAGGACAAGCTTCCAACACAAATTGCACTAAGACCTTTAATCAAGTAGCCTAATTTAGGCACAAGCCTTGTTAGCCTCTTCCTTTCAACTTATAATGCTAAGAATTGTCAAAGAACACCTAGATTCCATACATTTCAATGCATCCAACTTGTTCCACAAAAAACCATTTTATTGCACAACATCCAAGATCACTAATGCCAAGTTCATTCTGATGTAACATGAACTTTATACAGAGTAAACACCTTCCTCCCTGAAACATTTCAGGTTGGACATGATACACTAACATGCCTTTTTGTATACACATACCTAATACTGAACTAGAGTAGTCTGCTATGATCCAAGGAAATACAGGATACTGAGAAAGATCATTGCAGCTTCTATCAGCCAGATTGTTGAGATGAAGAAGATACTGGTAATTTGATATATGTCCTCGCTGCCATTGCAACATATAACTTTCAGCTGTATGCTCTGTAATGTGATTTTCTAAAACAAAAGAAAACATTAAGAGTTTTGAGGTCTGGAGTTCCATACCCAAATTATACCATGATTAGTATTATGCATTATAAAATAATTAAGGTCAGAGGTGCTCAAAAGAGCAAGTCAGAATTAAATGGTAACTTCATATTTCAAAAACTACCATACTTTATACATTTTTTTTTTTAAGATCTATTCAAACACATCTAAGCTACATCATCATCATCTTCACCTGTAGCTTGAAATTTCACCTCTAGAAGTTATCCAGAAAATGAAGTTTGAAGCAGGGTAACAGCATGCAGTTAATTCAATAACAGAAAAAATCATGTCAGAATCTATTTCCTTTTAAAAGAAAAATCTACAAGATTAAAAGAATTCTCAGACAAAGCAATCATTTCTTTGTGGACTTTCCACTTTGCTTTGTGAAGTGGGGAAAATGTCAATGGATATTTACTCAAATTCATTAAAACAGAACTGGAGTTCTGGTACAACAACAAAATAGTAGAAAATTCAAACACTTTCAATACTGGCAGTAAACATGAGTTGTAATGTTTAGTTGTAGTCAGATTGCTTTTTCTCCTTGTTTTTCTAGGAACCGTGCAAGCCTGTTAGCTTCTGTTCATGATCTGTAAAAGAGATGCATCACTTTCTTGGAATTAATGCATACAACATTTAATAAAAATGAGAAATTAACTGGTTCAGAATGGTAATTTTCATCAACCACTTCTAAGACTGAGGAAAGTTCAGATATTTTTGTGTGCACTAGGAATCAAGCCATTACAAGAACTTTCTTAACAGGATTTTTACTTGGACTTGAGCAGGTGCCAGGGGTATCCCCATCTAAAAGGCAGTCTATATTCTTTCAGCAAAATGCAATTTAGCTGAGTAGATCTTATTTACCCCTTGCTTTGAAGATAAAGTGTTTTGTGTTTTGTTTTTTTTTTGAGGGGGTGAGGGAAATAGTGAGTCTGGTAGTGGTGATGGAGTGGGGTTAGGGGGAGGTACTCAATGACAGTGCATATCAAGTTGCAAATCAAAAGAATTAGTTTCGCTTTAATAATGCTGTCTTACTTTTCATACTCGGCTCTTCAAACACAAACAGAGTATATGCAACTTCACAATATCTATTCTGAACTTTGCTGCTGCTTCTAAAAAAAGTTCAGGGCTAATACATCTGTTTTTTCTTCTCATTCTTCCCACATAACAACAGAGCAAAATCCACACAAATTTCCCCACACAAGGTACTACAAACTATATTAATAAATAAATACTGCAAACCTATATATGTTGCAATAAGGAAATAGAGCTCATCTCGATCTTGATAGTTGTAGAATTTCAAGTAGATGTCAGAACACAGATCATTTTCTGTGCAAAATACTTCAAGTCCCTTAGAAATTAAAGGGAGGGAAAAAGTAAATGACAGCAATTACTGACAAGCTGTAATATTCATTTTTTTTTTTCAACAGAATATTCCAGTAACTAGCATCTAAAGCTTAAGTCTCCAAGCTGCATAACAATTATGCTCACAGTTTAACATTTTGATCTTTCCTATTTCCAATCATAAAAGCATTCAGTTTACAGCCAGTTGAACAAATAGCTTTATAGCTGTCCATAGATTGGCTCTGTCTGGATTGATTAAGGACAGGTAATATCACAAGAGAATGGAGTGAGGCAGAGTAAAATGTCTATTTAGCTTAAATGTGTTTTGAGACAAAAATTTTGTGTAAGACTGAAATTTCAGCACAAACACTGAAAGCATACAACTGAGGTTGCACTGCAGCACTCTCATTACTCCTCAGTCATGTACAGGGGGACTCATCACTCCACATTAGTCTCATCTAAATCAGCGATCAAACTCCCTCCATGAGTCAACCCAGAGAGAAAATATACCATGAGAGCAATTAATTCTATCCCAAGATAGGTGTTTGAAATAAATGGAATGAGTCACTCCCTGGAGATACTCCCTTCTACCTTCCCCTACACTGACTGCTTATGAAAGACATTTTTCATCCTTGACAGAGTTCACTCTTCCTGCTTTCAACTTTTTAACAATACAGGGAACTAAACCACTTACAAGCCAGAAAGTATCTTTTGAGTGCTGGTCACTATTTAATCTAGAGTTTTTAAAAACACATAGCTTTTTGCTAATGATGCACACAGTTTCAGCTGGTCATTTTAAGAAACAATATATACAGTAAGATATTAAAATAAAAATAATATTTGAGCTTACCAGTGGCATTAGCCCATGTCTTCTTTTATAGATGCGACGCACATTTTGCAGTGTTATTTGTACTACTGGTTTCTGTGGGGAGCAAGGGAGGGGGAAGAAAAGATGGAGATATTCTAGAAGGTTTATGTTCTTCTACATTAATCTCTCCAGTCAATATGAAGTTTCTCTTGACTAGATATACTAGAAATATGAAAACAATATCCATCCATGTCATTTTAGCAGTGGAACAGTGGCGCTAAGCAGTTATATTAAAAAGAGAAAGCTTGCCTTTGCTGTTGATTCTTGTATGAGTAGCAAAGCAGTTTAAGAATAAAGAACGAACAACGTATTATCAGCCGAGTCTGTCGCCAGTTATAATAATCATGCAAGAGAAAGGAGCAGAACACAATAAACTGTTAAGAATAAGGAAGCCACCGAGCTGCTGGGCAAACTGTTTGCCAATGGTGTCACCTGGTGGACAGAAATTGAATGGCATTTTGTCGTCAGCTGTGAAACACATTTTTCCTTGTCTGGGCACAAATATCAGTGGCCTCCTAAAACTAACGCTGCTTTTTCTATGAGAAGGTTCCAAAGTAGTAATGTCTGCAACATGCACTCAGTTTTCCTCTAGAGAAAAAAATTATTAGTTTAATATGAAACCCAGCTAAGATCTTCCAATATAAAATAAATGTATATAAACCTCTTACTAGGTAGGAATTGCATCACAGAGTAAAATTAAGAAATTTTTCTTAAATGAAGTGCTACAAAAAGTGATCTTTAAAAATATCAATAGGGAATGAGCAGAGGACATTTTGCGCTTTGTCAGGAGGAGGTCAACTTTAAGCGAATTAGCACAGAATAAAGCCTCAGAATCAGAGATATGCTTGAATGCAACACAGCAGCAGAAATCAAGGAGCTTCTGATTATAAATGAAAACAGAGTCATGGAGATGCGCTCCATGTGCATTTAAAAGCAATAATACAGAAAATGAAAACTGTCCACTAGAGGTGCAGTGTGCTCATATCATATGCAAGACCATCTATAAGGCACTTACAGGATATCCATTAAGGGGCTGGAAGTACAAGTTAGCATCAGTAACACACACATGCCCTGGATTAGTCACCAGTGGTGTCACCATTTCTGCTTTACATTCCATATGCAGCGTTTCAGAAATGCTCTGAAATCTACAAGTGAAGAAAAGGAGTAAGTTTACCTCCAGTTCTTACTTAGGAAGAGCTGCCCTTAAATTCTTTAGAAAGATTTTAGGTTAGCTTACAACCTTAAGACATCAGAAAGGGGACTTCAATAAGCCTATTTTAGACACAAAGTAAGTTTTTGTCGAGGCCTCTACTTTAAGAGGTACTCCAGAAAGTTGCTACCGCACTAAGTTGCTACGTTGCCACCAGCATCAGAGCAGCAAACCGGTTGACTGTTTTATACACAGCTTTATTTGGCATTTACTGATGCCTGATTTGCAACAAATTCATAAACAGAATGATTTGGAGACAAAGTGAAAAAAACAAAACAAAACAAAAAGCAAAACAAAACAAAAAAACAACAAAACAAAATTCATCTTCACAACACAGAATTTCCCACTCTCTGTTCCAGATAGTTCAGAATACAAGAGAACATAACTATCTGAATTAGAGAGCATACGCTGCCCCAAACAAGAAGATATTAAGTACTGATGCAGCAGACTAATCAACCAACAGGAGGAATAATTTCACAGTACAAAGTAATCAGAAAGTTACCTGTTTTTATCAAATGAAGTTCTAGCCAAGCGTGATTGCAATATAGCAGTTATCTCATGTGGAGGGGAAAAAAAAAAATTGGTCTAAGATTCAAATGCACTCATAATTTCATTATTAAACAGTGATATCAGGAATAATCAGATACTTACCATGGCAGCTTGATCTCCCATCTTATCTAGACAAGAAGCCCTGTAAAGCTGAAGAAAAATGAGCTGTAAGTCAAACAGCACAGAGATGTCCTACATGGCTCAGAAGTCAATAGAAACTGGGGAGGTTTTAAGCATTCTTGGTGTCAGAGTGCTAAAAGAGCCATTATTATTTCTTTTTAAAGTAGGACATGCTTGTTCATTGCTACTGTCATGTTATTACTTTGTCTGTACACTACCATCCTGCATAGTAAAAGCTGACACAAGTAGCTTACAACAGCTGTCAGAACTAGATGCTGTGTTCAACTGCTACATTTTAAAAATAGACTCTCCAAGGTTCTCACCTTGAGAATAAAGAAAGCTCTCCATTAAATATTAAAAGACAAAAAAAAAAAAAAAGCTGTAATAAAGTGTGTAGTGATATCAAATAATCACATACCTGATGCAGAGTTTGCACAACGTCTCCTAGCTTCCCAGCAACATCCAGTTGGAATAAGTGTTCTGTTCTACCCTAAACCCAAAAGTATATTTACCACAAATGAGTTTAAAATAAAGCTCAGTAAAAAAAAACCAAAACAAAAAAACAAAAAAAAAAAACCAACCCCCCAAAAAAAACCAACAAAAAAACCTAAAATCAAAATACTCTAAAACCTAGTCAAAGTATGCTCTCAAAGGTTGCAGTATGCCTGAAACATTCCAAAGACAGATGTTAAACCTGATTTTTTTCTTTAGAAATGTATCTCCCGTGTGATAAGCTCTTTGTGCAGTATTTAGTCTGTTACTTAATACAATGCAACATAATAGCTTTGAAGTTAACAAATAAATGTAGCATAAACATCAGTAAATGTAGAACTAGTATCTGCTCTATTTTAATATCAGGTAAACACATGTAAATATAGAGCTAATAAATGACATGTTACATTAAGCCAGCTACTGTATATCTTTCAGACAAACGATACTAGACCATCAAATCTTTAAAGACTAGGCTATAAAAGTTATCATTCTTCTCTAAATAAACAGTTTTGAGCTGAAAAAAACAATCGCTGAGGTGAGTAGCTCAAGAGAGGACGCCTTCCACAACTGAGTGGGGGGAAGCTCAACCTTAGGAAGTTTAACCATGACAACTGCAAAGTCCTACACCTGGGTCGGAGCAATCCCAGGTTGGGCAGAGAAGAAATTCAGAGTAGCCCTGTGGAGAAGGACTTGGGAGTGTTGGTCAATGAGAAAATGAACATAAGCCAGCTTCAGTGTGCGCTCACAGCCCAGAAAGCCAACCGTATCCTGGGCTGCATCAAAAGGAGTGTGACCAGCAGGTCAA
>WYDI02040701.1:0-10617 GCA_009867235.2 Psittacus erithacus
CAGGGGCTTGGAGCAAGCTGCTCTAGTGGAAGGTGTCCCTGCCTGTGGCAGGGGTTGGAACTGGGTGAGCTTTAAGGCCCCTGCAACCCAAACCATTCCATGACAATCCTGTGATAAGTGATAAATCAGAAACTTGTGTAAAGACCTGGAAGGAGTTTTGCCAGAAAGGCTTTCCCCTGGGCAAGAGGAGCTGGCACAGAAGCTGTCAACAAGACAACGCTGGCATATGTATAGTGGAACACGCTTGTATTTAGTGAAGCTGCCCAGAGCAAAGCAGGATGAATGTCCTGAATTGTGTCAGTGCTTTGTCATGTGCAGAGCATGGGGCTGGCTGGAGGGAGCCAAATGGGCAGGGAAGAGCTTCAGCAGCGGAGGAACCCATCACCACCAGCGACAGTGACAGATCTGCTGCTTTGGGACAGGGGGAGCTCCCGCTACGCTCAGCCTGGCTTCTGGTCTCTGCACTCCATGACACTTGCAGGCCATGAAACCTTCTCATGGGATATAATCTATGGAGCAGGGCGGGCAGACTTGTGCTCTCCCAGCTTAAGAGCTGAAGGGGTTTCTATGAGTCAACCAGAGGGAAATGTTTCACCTCCAAAAGCATTAAAGCAACTGCCAAAAAGGCTGCATCATGGCTCTACAACAGCCTTTCACACTGCTGCTTATGCTCAGGCTTGACTACCTGCCCATTTACTTTATCAACTCTTTGGAGACAAGTACTGGTAATGATTGTACTCAAACTGGCGACACAAAAGCCTGCAGCAAGGAAAGATGAGCTCAGGACCACTTAGTCCCAGCTAAACAAACTTTGTTTCTGTCTTCCCCCTGCTTTTTGTGGCACTGAAAAACGTGTTCACACGATGCAGTGAGCTCTCTGAGCTGCCCAAGCTGCACTTACAAAGGAGCATTTTCAACGGCAGGCCCTTGTCTGACAGTGCATTAATGCATCTATTGCCTTGGAGACAGAGAAAAGGCAGCCTGTGGAGACAGAATGAACCTTCTATGAGATAGAGCCTCAGTGTATCCCTATTGATATGGTCTAAGGGACTAGTGGATTAAGTCTGGGGGGAGGGAACAGTAAGACAAGCCAATCTGAAAGCAATTTAACCCAGATCAACATGACTTTGGGCCCAATTTGTTAACACATTGGACTGATTAAATGACTTTCCTCAGGTTAACTCATGACTATAAAGCACTTCAGGAATCAGTCCTCCTCAAATAACACTTTGAAGTCAAATCCATAACATTGGTTTAGGCTAAAATTAGAAGGGTGCTAATAAAACGTGCTGTGAATACCAGTGTCTCATTGATGGCTTAAACAGACACTACCTTAAAGAGACTTCATTCTGCACAGTGGCACCGAATGTGCTAGTGCAAAGAACTAGAAAAGGACAAGAGGGAGGGTGAAAAAGCAAACACAAGGGTTGGTTTGCCACCTACACAGGGTGCAAGGAGACGTTGTCAGGCTGGGATCACAACCTCCAAGCACTGATGCAGTGGGAAGGCACAGATGGCTGAACCACAGTGGCAGTACTGTGATCTTCAGACCCTCTGCTGTAGTCCCTGGGTTGATTACAGTGTGCAAAGTAAACACAAAGTGAATGCGATGGGAAGTAAAGGAGTTACAAAGGTCTTTTGCTTCCATCAACATGAGACGCTGCCATTCTGGATGCAGCTCCATCCTCTGGCATGCCCAAATCCGAGGCCTCCCCATCCATTCATCTGCCACTGGCACACAATGCAGCAGTGATATGGCTCAGCTCTTAGCAGCCGACTGATGCAGCATTGAAAACACCACCAGCAGCTAAACTATTCACCCACTCTAAGTTTGTCAACACAATGAACACTGGGGACAGTGGGGACAGGCTTCAAAACCAGCTCTAGCACAGACCGAAGCAGGGAGAGTCCACTTAACCCTGCTTTGTCACACCACTTTGTCTGCTACTGGGCTTTGCTGTGGCTCCTGCTCATCCCAAACACAAATATCCTCTCCACCAACACATGCCAATCCTTAGGGAACAGAACAAAACAGCAAAGGCCAGGTTTGGTGGGACTCGGAGCAAGTTGCTCTAGTGGAAGGTGTCCCTGCCTGTGGCAGGGGGTTGGAACTGGATGAGCTTTAAGGTCCCTTCCAACCCAAACCATGCTGTGATTCTATGAAAACACTGTGGGATACAGGGCAGAGGAGTTATCCTGGTGCAGTGAGGACAGCAGCACATCCCCTAGAACAGAAAGGACCAAAGCTCTCCAGAGAAACACTCCCCAGCCTTGGGTAACATGGGTCAGTAGGGTGAGCAGCACTGCAACCCCTGCCATCAGCACACACAGAGCTCACACTCACAGCCTGGCCTTCCCCTGGTTTGTTCCCTTGGTGTTAGGAGACCCAATGAGCGTGAGTGTGAGGAGCAAGCCAGGCTGGGGAGCACAGCCATGCCTGAAGGGGATGCGCGGCTATGGAGCACAAGAAAGGCAGCACTCACCTTTGAGGAGCCGGCATACCGAGCAACACGTGCACACTGGAAGAGGAGCTGAGCATTAGAAACCCATCAGGCTAAGCTACCGACTCCCACTAAACACTTGGCACCATTTGGAGATGGAATTCAAGGCCTTTGTGTGCATGGAGAGATGATTGTCTCTATCCACCAGCACAGAGCGCACACGGGAACAGGCCTCACCCCGAGCGACGTGCCTAATGGGTGTTCAGGCTGGGATTCCATACAGCTCCCTGGCTCTGGTCTCAGATCACTGAACAGAAATGACTCCTGACCAGAGGGATCTGGATGAGCAATGGGTAACACAGTGTAAAAGGCTGATGAATACAAGCCCGGGGTGCAACGCTGGGACTTGTATTGCTACATGCCTGGATTTTTCTCCAGTAGATTTAGACATCTACAAGCAGCCATTCACACAGCCTCCGAAGGAAAACTATCCCCTGACCTTTCTAGATCAGGAGCATGCTGAGGAGTCCTGCAGGAATTATGCTTTGGTGGAACTGCTGTAAGGATGAAAGCAACCAAGGGAATGGCATCGCACCCTTCAGTGAGAATGCAGGTGAATCACAGCTGCTCATGAAAGCATGAACTGCACAGCTTCATCCTGAAGACAGCCTGGCTTCCAGGAAACAGCCTTGAAACAGCTCCCAGTCTGAGCTTTCCAATGAAACCCTCCCAATGGCATCAATGACTCCAGACAGAAAAAGCTTTTGAATTAAAAGGTTTGAGCTCTGGGTGATTTCTTTGGTCAGGATTATCCTGCACTTCCATAGCTTCACAGTCATTTTAAACCAGCATAAACCAGCACTGCTGCTGACAGCAGATGTCCCATTGCCCCTCACACTCTGGTCTCCACCTTCCTTGTCCCATGGCTGATGTCTGTGCTGCTGCTCTCTACTGGCTTTGAGGATCTGGCTCAGGTCAAAAGCAACCTAGAAGCAAGGAGCAGCATTTGACTTGAACCAGTTCCCTGACCGCAGACAGCATATATGAGATTTAAATACACCCAAGGAAAAAAGATGGCATGGGGCAGAAGCAAGCAGTTGGGTCATACCCTTTCAACAGGAGTGCTGGCTCACACTGGCTGCGTGCTGCTCTGAAACTATGGCCTTTGTAGTAGAGGTGAGTCTCAACCAGCCTCAAGAGATGTGCTGTGAGCTGAGCCTCTGGTTTTACGCAGAAGTTGCTGCCCAGTTTTGTGATGGTTTATTGTCTGGGAGCTCATACAACGTGTACATACAGGCTGTTCTCACACATCTCTGGAGTTCTTCTAGTTGGTGGGAACTAAACTACACCGGCGTGTCCTGAATGCTGATGTTCCACCACCTTTGTTCTCTTCAGCAAAGCCTTCAGTGCTTAAGCACAAAACCAAGCAGCAGCCTTGAGTCTCTCCTGCACAGAAGAGGGGATGGTACCAGAAAGCACATTTCTGCTTTGGAATCATTCCAGCTGAGAATGATCTCTGCCTGGGGCAGGCTGAAGCAGAAAGGACACTTGGTCTAGGTAATACAGAGGATGGCTCCATAAGACATGATCCTCAGGCCCAGACAGCATCAGTTCTGGACACTGACCATCCCCTGATGCAACACACATCTACTGCTGCTGAAGTGCGTCCCACTGACTCACCCCAAAGCCAGGCTGGTCTCCATTGCTCAACCAACTCACATCAGCAACCATGAGATACGTTTGCATGAGCTCCAGGATCAAGATATGTGACCCCATGGCCAATATCCCGCTCCTGTCGCATGTGTCACTCACCAGCCATCGCAAAGGAACAAGTTGTATCTGTACTGTCCAGGATGCTTTTAAGGCAATACTGTAACGTTAAGAAGTGCAAAAGCCCCCCCAGTGTTAATAAAGACATGCCTGTGTGTGGATTGTTACTGGACATCAGGATTGCCTTGAAAAATGGTTGGAAATCTTGCTCTGGGGCTTCCAGTTTTCCATTGCGATGAGCAGCCACACGACACTTACAGTTCCCAAAGGAAAGGGGCAGCTGTGTGGAAGCAGCACAGGTTGGAACAGGCATCGGAGCTGAAATATCACCAGCTCTCATCAGGATGCCAGGACCGTAAATTGAGAACGGCTGCACTAAGAGCAAAGTGAAAGATCACATAGAGAAGAGGAGGAGAAGGGCTTTCTGTGTGATGGGAGTGAATAGAGCAGGAGCACCTGGAACCCCCTGCATGATGGAAGGGCATCCACACAAGGGGGGCAGCTCAATGTGTAGTAAGCACCATTGATAGGCAGCAAAGAAAAGGAGGAGTAATCCCCCTTGCCTCAAAAGCAGCTCTTGCATATTCTATTTCTTGGCCTCACAAGACACCCTTCAGCAGGCAAAAATAACCCTTTGCTGTGTCTGCATGTGGCTGTTACTGACTAAATGTCAAGCTCTTCACACAGTGCTTTGTGTCAAGAGGGGATTCAGAGCATCACAAATCCATCCAACCAGCACATCACACTGTAAAAACAGCAGCAATGGAAACGAGACAGGCTGAGCAGTTATTTAGCATAGCCTGAGTACAGTGTGGTTCTGCAGCCAGCTTTTGGCCACAGCCAAAGCCCACCGGGGTCAGAAGAGTCTTTTCATGGATTTCAGTAGGCTTGGAAACGTGCCCAGGAGATGTGAAATCAGGACCTGAAGCACTCCTGGTGCTCACAGGGTGACTTCGTACAGACATACCTGAGGTTCAGCAGCCTCATCTGTGCAGGGAACGCAAGAGACCTCGAGACCTCTCCCCATGCCCACCTTCCAAATCACTTTCCTTCAGATATATCTGCTCTTAAACACAGTCACTCAATAGGATTGGAACTCACAACACCAAGTTCTGCACCAGACCTGGCTGTGGTTTCATTGCTCAGGGGATGGGACCCATCTAAAGCCCTGTAACACAACCTAAAGAACCATCACTTGTCTTTGCCTGGTTATTGTAACTAAGGGTGTGCTTCCATGCTCCATTCCTTCAGTAACAAAGCTGGTTGGAGGAGCTTCCGACTCCTGGTCTCTTCATCTTGTATCTCCCCCAAAGGTCTCTCAAACTAGTTATGATGGAGGCTCCCAGCAAGGCAGATCAGCAAATCAGTCTGAGTTCAAAATAATCCCTCACAAATAGGACAAGGAAGTATTGTCATCCTGGGCCAAACCTGCGATTTCTTCCCACGTCCAAGCTCTTTACTGCTGAACAGCTTGAGTGACCATAGTGACCTTAATTCCACCACCTGAGGGTAGCACTTGACATCCAGTTATCATTAGGCTGCCGTTCTCTCTTTGACATGGCTGTGTCCCCTGCTGGGAAAATTAAGGGCCCATACTGGATGCAAAACCAATTCCTCTGCCCTTGTACATCCCTGACAGCCGTATGAGAGAAATAAAGGGAGCTGTGAAAGCACTCCCTTAGGCAATCTGTGCAGGCACTCTTCCATCACATAACACTTGAGGTGCCTGTCCCTGCCTCAGTTATTGATTAGTTGTAAATTCAGACTTTGAGACCTGCAGCTCCAAGTTGCAGAGGGCTGTTAAAGGTTGGTATAGATGGAGGACGAAGGGAGTGGAGGCACCTGAATGGACAAATGCTGAGGAGCTATAAGAGTGGCATCCAGATCAAGTCATGCACACCAATGTGCACTTCTCAATATATCTGCACTGTGGAAAGAAAAAGGACAGAATAAAAGAAAGGAAAACACAAAAAGGGACATTTCAATTGTCCAGAAACTTCTCAGTAGTAGCAGATAGAGCACTGTTACTACAGATAGAGAAACCTTCCTGCCAAACTAGGGTCAGGACTTTTCTATGGGTATTTTACATGTTCTAATCACTGAAGTAAGAAGGCCACATAAGCAAGCCTCTAAGGTATCGACCATAAAATACACAAGCATCTTCCTGCACATACAGCTTTCAGGACCTGGGTTTGGGAAGTACAATTTGTTCTGTTTTACGGATGCGCTGAGGAACAAAGGTGTGCTCCAGGTCATACCAGTGCTGTGCAACAGAGTGGGGTGTGAATTCATGCGTCCTCACTCAGTCTTAACTCCTAACAACTGCGCTGCTTCTTCTGCAGACACAGGACCTGTTCCTTCAAACCTGCCCTAAAAGCTTCCATAAAGCACATTGCTGCTCTGATCAAGGGCACAGCGTTTGCAGCCCCAACCAGGCTCTCTATTAATGTTCTTAAAGTTGTTTCATGTATGCCAGCAGCCACTGTCATGTTACAAAGACCTTATACAAGGAAGACAAGGTCTTTGGCTGAGTCACCCTCATGTCAAACAGAGCCTGAGGTATTTTTGCTGACTCCACCTGATGTCAGATTGACCATGTCCCATTCTCCCTAAAGCAGGAATATAAAGAGAAGTCTAACGTTCCTGTGAGGCACTGGGGACAGCTGACATGGACATTTGTGTTATCCGAGGGCTTTGGGGCAGGAAAGAGCCGTGTGTCAGCTGTTTATAGTGGCTGCTCATGCACATACTCATATGTATACATTACATGGATTTATAGCATACTACGGGGCAGCAGCAAATTCCGTCTGCCCCTCGCTTACGTGCAACACTCCAACTAAACAAATACAGAACGTGGAGTGATGGAGCCGTGCCTGGGCTTGGTGTGCCTA
The DNA here is from genome assembly GCA_009867235.2 of Psittacus erithacus. NCBI lineage: Eukaryota > Metazoa > Chordata > Aves > Psittaciformes > Psittacidae > Psittacus > Psittacus erithacus. The sequence goes on from WYDI02040701.1 coordinate 7,103, forward strand.
CAGCAGCGTCAGCTCACCCTGAATATGGCCTTCAAGGTGTGATACACGCTAGCTGCAAGACCACATTCTTATATACATGTACATGTGATAAGTTATGACCGACCCATTTCCTCACTGGACATTCTGACTTCAGACACAATTGTGCTCACACACAACAGCACAAGGACTGGAGAGACCAGGACTGTGTCTTTCACTTAATCTGATTGAAAGTGAGGGCAAACCTGTGGCTGTATATAGGAGGAAGATATATATAGAGAGGGTGACATATACCTACATATATATATACACACTTTATATATATAGAGAGATATATAGATATATATCTATATATATATCTATATTCCTCTTGTGATGCCACTGACCTGTGACGGAAACCACCTTTAGAGGTGCCTCTCTGCACTGTCTGTAGATGGAGAAAGGGCCTGCAAGCAGGCTCCCAGATGAGGGACCTCAGTGAAATCCCCAAGTGAGATGAGACAGACAAAGGTCTTGGAAGATTTGTGTTCTTTTCATTAAAAGAAGAATTAAACCCAAAGTTAAGTTACTTGGATCCAAAAATCCACGCTAAACATTAGCTTGAACAGTTTAATGAACAATTCCATTTTCCAGAGATGAATTTTGAGAGATCCTTGTGCAGCATTGATATGAAACCAGATCAAAATCCAAAGCTTTTGCGTGTTAAGACAGGGGTTTGGAACCAGGTAAGTTAAGTTCACTGCCTTAAGAATGAAACTACAAGGGCTGCTCTATACAACATGGAATTAAGATAACCCAATAGTGGTTTACTTGTGCTAATTGGTGTTTTGGCTTTAATATGTGGGGTGGTTTCTTTCATTGTTTCTTTTTTAGTAAGAGTTTTACATTCTATGTGTGAACACTTGCAGATTGATTACTACAAGAGAAGTGTATACAAAACCTCACACGAACCCAAGGATAAAACCCCTGAGCACCAACATCGGCTATTTCACCTTGCCTGTAGAGAAAAGCCTGTGAGTTACAGTCCTTAGAACTTGTAAAGGACTCAAAGGATGCTCTTTAGGAAGGCCGAAACAAGACATTTCTAATAGATTGCAATACTAAAACAAACTCGAAGGGGTGCCCATCTACAGGGGCTTGAAATGCAGTGAAGGTTTGCACAGCCCTCACCACACATGAGCTGAAACTGCTCAGTTTTGAACTCGCCAGCATGCGTTTCACAAGGTACCAGGTGCAGCACTCCTGCAACTGTCTGTGCCTTCTCCTCACTTCAGTGGAGCTGCATGGTCCTTGGTGGTGTTTGGGAACCCCAGAAGCCATCTGGAACCACCTGCTTGGGATAACCCTCCATGTCTCAGTTTTGGAGACCTAATCTGCAAAGCTATCTGCAAGTCAATGTTCTGGCTCTGGGCTCGAAAAGATTCCTTTAACCAAGCTTGAATGGATCTGAATCCCACCATAAGGTTTCTTCCCTTTGAAAACAAACCATTGCGCTTCAGAGAACCTAGTTTTCCATAACAGTGCTTACGCAGACATCCTTTATATCAGAAACAGCTGTGAGATCTTGGTCTCTGCTTCTAGGAGTGCTTTATGTGGGGTTTATTTCTCAGAAAGCTTCACTGGTGATAAAGGTCTGGAACTGCAACCATCCAGTGTTGTTACAGCTACTGTATAGTTTAGAAGCAGCACAAGTGGGCGTAATTCAAACCAGATATCCATTAGAACTCATATTTATGTAGAGATGACACAAGAAAGAGAGGCTGTATCACCATATGGGGGCTCTGATGATAATAATGACCCTTGCTCACCCCTCTGCATTCTTATCCCCTCTTTTTGCCCTTCCATTACCCCTCTCACTGAAAACCCACCAGCCCAGAACCTAACTTTCCAGCTCAAGCTGCAAGGCTTGATGCTGGCTCCTTCGCATGCTCAAGGCCCATCCTTGGCAGCAGCCAGGAATAGTTCCCATCAGAAGATGAGGCTGTTTTCTCTCTTAAGTGCCAAGAGACTCCACAGCATGTGTGTGTCCTGTGAATCCCGGTATGTGCCGCCTGCAGTGTCTGTTTCTATCTATTCCTGCCAACTGCCATGACTTCATTCAGCTGTGGAACACTGCAGACACCACGACAGTGAAGACAACACTGATGCTTACCTGAGCTGCCGGTGCCTTCCGATGCACTTCGGGATGGTTTTGGGTGGCTCTGTTTGCTACTTGTTCGTACAGGGACCGAAGGAGGAACAGTGCTGCTGCTGTCTCCACGGATCGTTGAGAGATCCTGCATGCTAAAGCTCCTTAGTCTCTCAGACAGGGCCCCCTGTCCCTGGTTAAACAAGGAAGCAAAGAACAGGCATGAAAGTTAGAGACAGCAGTGTGTTTTGAGCCTTTCTTCTCTTTGCTCATTGAAATGCTGGTCCAGTATCCTAGGGAGGACAAAAAATAACTGAAGAGCATCATTTCCCTCCCTTTGCTCTCCTTTTGGGGTGGTTTTATGCAAAAATCATGCAAACTTTGGGCAGCGAGCATCTCTGATACTTCAATGCAGTCATTTGAGCTCAGAGCAGCCTCGGCCGCATCTAAAGGAGCAGGATGTTGTGGTGTCTTTCTAGCAGGTACTTTTCTTCCCTAGGATCTGAGTCAAATCAGTGCTTGGCTTCAGAAACACAACAAGTTGTCTGCATAAGAATAACTCCCTTTAAAGTTACCATCTCTGATACTCACCCACCCTTTCTCAGTCATACACAGTATTTCCTGAGGAATTGGAAGGTAATAAATAGTTAATGTTAAATGCAAAGGAAAATCCCAGTGCTTTTTCATGCAGCTTAAGGCAGAAATGAGCACGATATGTTTCTTTCTTTTTAGAGTTTTAGACAAGCTCTCAATGAGGCAAAACCCCACATTCCTTGGTGAAAGGAACGTAGCTGTTGCTGTAAAGGGTGGGTTGGTTAAAAGACACCTTGCATTAAAACCACATCCCATAAAGGAGTTGTCTGTACGTATACGTATATAACCTTCACACTATACCACTGTCATTAAGAGTGCCAGCAAATACAACCAATACAACGTGTCCTTCCCTGTTGGCTACATTAAGTGACATTCAGAATGGAAATAGCATAACTGATACAAAGGACATTTAGGTTTTAACATATTGTTGGAGAGAAGAGTCTGAAACCTGCTTCATAGCAGGCAGGCTTGAAACAAATACTGAAACAAATACATAGAGCCCAATTCTAAACTTATTTCCATTAGTGTAAATTAAGAAGAATTCAATGGATGTGCCAACTGAGGAGAAATCAGAAAATGGCAAACAACAGCACGTGCTGCCCTGCTTTACAAAAGAGATAAGGCACATTGCAGCAATTCACATACCGCTGTCATTTAGACTTGTATTTGTCAAAGCAGTACATCACAGAATCCCAGACCGGTTTGGGTTGAAGGGACCTTAAAGCTCCTTCAGTTCCAGACCCTGCCACAGGAAGGGACACCTTCCACTAGAGCAGCTTGCTCCAAGCCCCTGTGTCCAACCTGGCCTTGAACACTG
>WYDI02040709.1:0-21216 GCA_009867235.2 Psittacus erithacus
CCCCAGCCCAGCTCTCTCAGCCTGGCTCCAGAGCAGAGCTGCTCCAGCCCTTGCAGCATCTCCATGGCCTCCTCTGGCCTCACTCCAACAGCTCCGCGTCCCCCTTGTGCTGCTGCCCCAGAGCTGGATCAGGACTGCAGGGCGGGTCTTGAAGAAGAAACCAAAGGGCCACAAAACAGTGCAGAACAGATCACCTCTACTCCTTCCCATGGGTTTTGTTCACACCCCCTCAAAAGCCAAGGGCAGCGCAAGCAGAGGAAGTTTTCCCTTGGCCCCTCAAGGGAAATAAGGATCATCAGATTCGTGCCAGTGTCACGTAAGAGCACACCCAGACCACTCTATGCAGCACAGGACTATTTAGAAAGAGGAGGAAGAAGGAGAGGGGTTGCACTGGAGATCTGAAGGGTGGGGGGAGAAAGTTGTTTCCAAGAAATACACAGAAATGAGATAAATAACATGCCTTTAACTAACATGCCCTGCACCATATCAGTAGCTCACAGACCAGCCATCTCCCAACACACACATGCTGAGCAAACTGTTCTGTTCAGCGGGACTGGAGTCACACTCGCTCACACACGCAGCTGCTCCTACACTCCAGGAAGGAATTTCCAGCAGCGGTGTGAGCCACACAAATTGCCTCTCACTGGGACTGACAAAGCAGCAAATGCTTCAGCCACCTATACTCATCCAGTACTGATTACTGCAGTGAAAGACCAAAGGGCAGAGATCATTCCACTAGTGTTAAAAAAAAGGGAGGAAAAAACCTTTCAATGTGTTTCATTGTGCCAAAATTGCAGCATCAAGTAAAATTTAATTTGACAGCATTCAGGAACTAAGTAGGTAACATATTTGTGGTCACAAGGTTCCTTTACTCTGCCCTGCAGATATGTACGCAGAGAACTACATTTTCTTAAAGCTCCTGCCATCTTTGCCACTTGATAAAAATACAAAATAGCCTGATACTGTCCTCAAAAACACAGATCAAGATACCTGTGTGGGCTGAAAAACCTAAGGCTCATTTTATCCCACTGAAACAAGCATGAAGGAAGGGAAAGATGCGATTCCTGTGGAACCGGATCATCCTTGAGGTGTTTAAACAGAAAGTCTGACATGGAGAACATAACCCACAACAAACTGGGGGCTGCAGCTGTTTAAATTCAGGACGAAGCTGCTTAGGGACCTCCATGGAATGAAAAAAAGTCCAGGATCTGTAATGTCAAGTAACTAGTTTCAGGATGTTCCAGGTATTTCTCAAGATCTGTGCTTATTTCAATTCATATGACACCAGTTACAGCATTTTCACACTGATACAACAGTCAGACTCAGCTTCCATCACCCGTTCACCGGGGCTGACCCTGAAGGATCACTGCACACTGTTGTTGCCTATTTTACCAATACTCCATATATCCCTTTGTGAGGGAATGGCACTTTTGTACTGGGGGTTTCTATGTCTATTTTTTGTAGAAAAGAGGCTTGAGAGCTCAAATGGAATTTCGGTAGCTCAGAACAAGTAAATACTTCTACGCTGTCTATGCTTCAATTGCATTGAACTAAAAAATCTAATTATCGGAAGCCTAATATTTCACTGGGTTTAACCCCTGCAAACAAACAACAAGCAGCTGAGCAATATACCCTGAAATTACCGGACATGCCAACTTTATTACTGATTATCTGGTTTCTTTCATGCCAGACATTTACTGTTCTCTGCTCCCAAGAATATCTCAAAATTGCTATCCTGTAAAATCACCCAGCATTTCTCCTGAACCATGAGAGCAGCCCGAAAAGGTACTTGACGAGGTGAAAAACTAGGGCTGTCATAAGAGTCCCCACTTTGGTACAACCTGAGAGCTTAAATCACTGCAGTAACTCACTTTTTCTTGGAGTGAAGTGGCAGAAGAGCAAAGCAAGCCTGAACAGTTTCCACTGAACCACATTTTTTTATTCTGTGCAGGCAATTAAGAGTTCTGGAAATATTCAAGTATGTTCCCTCATCTCCCCTCCTTCATCCTCTACCACCCTTCTGTGGCTTCTCTGTTGAGTGGAAAGTATCAACTCAAAATACAGCTCCTGCTATTTCCTTAACCAACCCTGGGCTAAAGCTCATGGCTACAGCTTGCCCTTCCGTAACAGCACGCAAAGACAAGCCTTGCTCTGACACTGTTTTCCGGGCTTTAATTTAATATGTGTAAGTTATTACCTCCCCTACTTTTAGAAAAATGTTAAATAACTTAAAGATAATGCACTCTTATCAGCAAATGGAAAAAGAAGCCTTAAATACACGAGCAACACTTGCCTTTTAACAGCATGAACTTCCATCAAGTGGCCATCTTTATGATGGACAGTAGCAAGAAAACTGCTCAGCATCCAAAAACGGTTATGAACTCTCACTTCAGCAGCCTAGAAAGCTACAGGCATCCTTATTTGTCAGACCCAATGCCTGTAAATAATCCTCCACACCCTTACCATTTTTCTCTTTTAGAGCTCCAGTACGAAATGTAATTACTCAAGACTGCTGGGTCGTTCCAGCCTGGTTGAATCTCTTCCAAAAAGACGCATAATCAGTCTCATTTCTTTATTAAACAACCTGCACGCGCAAAGCAAAGATCCACTGCCTGGCTTTGGAAGAACACACCATTATTGCTGGTACACAGCAAAAATTAGTATACACGTTAAGACCATGAGAATGTGTTTCCGAGAAAACCATCAGCACAGAACAGCAGCATCATATTTGCTTTCATATAACCTCAACTGGTTAGCTAGCCAGCCATAAAATTCAATAGCAAGATGTACAGAACCCTCAAGCTGTTTATTTTAGCGTATGGTAAGCTGTTAATTCCTAAACCATTTGGAAGAGACACAGGATGCACAATGGCATGGATATTCAAAGCACAACTGTTCCAGAAATATTTTTAGTTCACACGAAAATGAGAAGAAATTGTAACCTCCATATCCTAGCCATTTTCTGAGCCCCATCTGAAAAGGAGTCCATTTCCAATCCAATTATTACATAGGCAAACAATACGAAGGCAGTAGGAACAGCACTGAGTTTAAAGCTGAAGCATGGCAGCACGCATGTAGACATACAAAGGGAAGTGCGTAACAGAGCTGAAAATCAAACAGTATCCAGGAAAAGACTTCCAGGTCGACACAGGAGCAAACACACTGAAAGTTCAAGGAAAAGGTAGCAGGCAAAGGCAACAAATGCTTTTCCTGGGTGCACAAACAACAAGTACTAAAGGAAAACAAGCCCCACTGCAGTCAACTGCATGAGCAGTAATACTCTCAGACACTGGCAATTAGAAAAGTTTATGGGAAAACTAAAAGAAATAATCAAGTAGTAGAAAACTTAGCGTACATTCAAAAGGTACAGAATTCATGTTTTTTGACAAATAAAAAAAAAACGTAATTTAAAACAAATAAATAAATAACTAAAAACCCCACAGACAGACGATTCCTCAATTCCTGTCCACAGGAGCCTGTAAAAGAATCACAACAGATTCATCTGGCAAAGAAACTGAGCTGCTGGTTTTCCAGCTTACATTTGGCAGAGCCATCCTAGACACCTAAAACTAAAAATCACCTCCAGTGACCCAGGAGGATTTCTACCACGCAAGATCTAAAAGATCCATGATAACAGAAGGGACACTGAAAGGTGAATTTTGGAGACAGACGACAGTGCTGCTCACCTTTGAGAGCTCAAAAACCCACCACGCTAAGCAGAACAAAGACAAGCTAAAAAATCTTGAAGCTTCAACTTGTCCTAATTAAGCTCCAAGACGCTGGCCTTCAGCAACCCAGTGAAGACAAGAAGAATGTTCTCTGGAATTAAACCAGTACTTTAAAGTTAGATCATAGCTGCTGTCATATTTCAAGTATCTTCTCTTTTTCATTCCTCCTAAATACAAGCCTGAAGTGGGACAAAGACATACTTCCCGTCATCAGACTTAATATCTTTCCTGTAACTTTACTAAGAGCCCTTTACTAATCCATTCCACTCAAACTCCCTTGATAGGTTCTTTCAGGGAAGGAAGGCAGGCTTACAATGCTACTAGACTAGAATAGCACCACTCAAAAATAGTCCATGCTCAATTTTAACACATTTAGAAAATACAGACCAGTCTTGGAATTAAAAAAAAGTGACAGACACATTTGTCACCTTTACAGTCTGAGACATTTGCAACCATGCAATTCAGTGGCAAATCAGATCGAGGTTACTATTAATAACTGAACTATTTCCTTCCTTTCTGAAAGCTGATTTGTGAAAAGGATGCAAGCATCCCATTTTAAAACATACTAATTAGCCAAGGAGTCAAGAAAGTCAACATGCAGCCTCCAAGAACATACACAGTCTCTCTCCTAGAGGGAAAAACCATATCAAACTTACTGAAGGAGTGTACCATCACCCACTCCAAGCAGTGGTGTACAACCTCCTCCACCAAGAAAACTCTGTGTCACCACAAACATTACAACCAGACACTTCAACAACTCACATACAGCTTTCTATTCTTACGAATATGCAGGTCTCACTCAAAGGCTCACAACGCATACGTGCAGCATTACAAGGAGGAGATGACACCATTACCTGCCACAGCAACAGATCTGGCTTGATGACCCAGGAGGTCCCAGAAAGCGATGTGTTCAAGACTTCATTTTCCAGAGTTATGACGAGTGCTTTACAATAACCTCAAATTACATAGGAGAGACTCTAAAGAAAGCAGCTTCCCAATTTACACAGGGCATTTCTTCCCTGTTGTCTAGGTCCTGGCAAGTTAAGGTCAGAATAATAAGGTTCTTTAAAAATATCACATAAATTGAAAGCACCTACAGCTTCCACTGATTTTTTTCTTCTCTTCTATTATAAACCCTCAGCAGGTTGAAGTAGCACTTGCCATCATTAAAGAAGTTGCTCCCCTCCCATTTTCCATTCGCCTGAAGAACGAACACCCTGTCAGCACTGGGTACCAGTGCTGAAGCAGCAGGCTGCTGCTGTCTCACGGCTACAGAAAACAGGGCTGGAGAGTGGTATGAGGAGAGCACAAGGCCATCTCAACCACACAGATACACTGAAGAGCATTGCTAAATAATAGAACAAGGAAGTCAAACATCTGCCTGTGTCCGTTAGTGGTACCTCAGCTCCTTTGGAGGGGCTCAGCATCTGCAGAGTGGAGCAGGGAGACCCCTGTGCCTGCTCAGCTGCTAGATCCCCTGCTTCTCCCTTGGGCAGCTTCTGGAGCTTGTTCATGGGTTGGCTTCACCTGCCAGCCCAGCAGAAAACCCACTTACCTCCCTCTGCCTACTGGCCTCCTGCTTCAGAAGGGGCTGAATGGCTCCTGCGCCGCAGGAAGGGTCGGGGAGCCTCAGCCCCTTGCTGCAGCAGTGAAACGGCACTGGTCACGCTGTGAAACAGCACCCCAGGAAAGCCTACAAACACCCAGGGAAAGGGCACATCCCTCCCTTCAAACACATCACCGTGCAAACAAACAGCACAGAGGGTGGCAAGGAAAATGGTCAGAGGACAAAAGGACAGAGGGTCACGATTAAAGCCCTTGATCCCCAGCCAAACAGCCTACCTGTAAGTCCCACACAACCTTCAGAGCCAATTTAAAACCCTGAGTGTGCTATACTTTAGGTTATAAAACCGTATTTAGGCACCTATTTGAAGCGCTCTTTGCTCTGCTGGTGGCTAAAAACAATTCCTTTGTCATCAAATCTTGCTTCAGTAAGCTGACATAACACTTTTAACTCAGGAAATAAGATGATTATGGTTCAAGGTAAACAACTATAACTGTGCATCATAAACAGTTTCTAATTTTAAGCCTGAGTCCCTCTAATGCCATCCATATTTCAAAGAAGGTTTCCTTACAGGAAGGTTTAGGTTGTCTAAGTAGCTTGTGACCAAGCCCTGCCGCCGATGAGCATCAGCAGCAGGCCTTGAGAAAGCCGCAGGCAGGCGCAACAGATAAATGTCCAGCAGATGCAGCAGGTGAGCTCCTGTACCAAAATGACTCAAGGTAAGCCAAACATGAAAGAAGGAAAATACACTTGGAATCTTAAATAGCTTGAGAGGTAAAAACTGCGTCTCTTAGGAACACACAGAAAACAGTAAGAGCAGAGACCAAAGCTCCTTGTACTTACGCAATGTTTGCTGTGAGTCGTTTTCTGTGCCAGCCCTCAGATGCCCCACTCGGTTTCCCCAGTGGCACAAACAGTAAGAATTCAAGCTGCAACTCGCTGCAAGGGTATCAGCTACCACGGCCTTCAGCACAAGGCAGTAAACTCACCTACAGCCAGCCATGCTGTGTCTAAACTAGCCCTTGTGCTACTGCTGCTATAAAACAGTCTCCACAGTTACTCACAAACAAAGCCTTGCAACAAACAGAGGAATCTCAAGACAGTAATGCTGAAGCACATCATCTGAACTTCTCTGGAACTACAATGAGGTATTGAGGGCAGCAAGCTGTCTGCCTCCAGGATGAATCAGTACACACAGAGGTAGCAATAACTGCAAGTACTGCTTATAGGTGTTAGCCTGATGGGCTTTCATTCCTCCTCACCCAAAGAAAAAGAAGTGCTAAATTACAACCAAAAGGAGGACAGCTGAATAAGAGAATGGAGCAGAGACCGAATGGAGTAGAGAAAATAAGACCTGACACAGACTAAGCACTCCGGAATAGCTTAGCTCAGAAGGGACAGAAGTGGCCAAAGCCAGCCAGCCAGCCAGTTGTGAGAATGCTGTCTAGTCCCCTGCAGAAAAAGCAGTGAGGAGGAACCACGTGGTGAAGCCTGGGCAGCTTGGGAGAGCTTGCTCCTCCAAAACTTCTCACCATTAAGCTTTTCCAAACCACCCCACCCCACTGCTGCTATTGTTGTCACAGAGGGAATTTCAACCAGAACAATTATTCCCACCACATTTTTTCTGCTGGGAGAAGGAAAATGGCAATTCTGCACAGAAAATAGTATGATTTGCACAGCAGTTCATACAGCAACACAGTCTCCTTCTGAAAGGAAAAACATGAACGTGCCTCGAATCCGTGTGCAGCAGCAGGAATGTATTTTTAGATACAACCATTTGAAGGCAGCAATATGGTGGAAGCCTCCCAGGTTGAATTTCGCCGTGGGAGGTTAATCTCTGTGCACCCTGGAGAGGGCAGTTCATTAAGGGGCTGTTCACAGCAGAACGAAACAATTCACCCACTCCCTGAAGAAATCCCTCTCCCTGCAACTGCACACAGGCAGCTTCTCTGAACTCTCCACCAACCCACATCTCATTCCGATCTGTACCATTTTCCTGGTACCAGCAGCATGTCCAGGCTGTGCTAGAAAGCGCTCCTCCCCTCCACATCTCTAGCACAATTAAGGCAGCTGAATTCAAGGCCGTCTTCAAAGCACAACACAGGGTGCAAAGCAGCTCAAAGTCAACCCAAGCGCCCAAGAGAAGGAGGGAGCAGAACAACAGTTTGGCTTTATAATGTTTTATCTGCAATTAACACTTCTTCATGACTTCTGATAAGGTAACGTATTAGCCGTCAGACCAAACCCAAGTGCAAAAAAGTGAACCTTCAAACATCCTCAAAGCAAAGTTTCAGAAAGAGTCAAATAACTCTTTCTGCCACCAAAGCCACTCTGCTCTTTCTCATGCTAAGGAATGTTTAACTTAATTATCAGGTAAAAGACTCTATTCAAAAGGTAACTTAGTCACCACTGCACTAGTTTGCACCCACACTGAGCAATCATGGAGCAGCCCTTCAGAACCACACCTTTGGGAAAACAACATCTCAAAGGCTCTGCGAGAGACCTGCCCCAGACCTGGGAGGGACTCGTAAGGCAAATGAACCATCCTGCACACCCATTTACAGACAGACTACAGGGTCGTGGGGGGTCAGGAATGTTTGCTTGTTTTCAGCAAGTCAGAGTGCCCAGCTACACTCTATCGATACAGTGACATCCCCTTGACTTGAACTACGGGCTGAAGGGCCACTGTACACCTCTGCCTTCAGCCCATAGGAGGCTGTTCCGATGGCATGGGAAATACCAAGTCAACATCAGTTCAAAAAATTGCTTTCTCATACTTTCTTACACCATTACGTATTTTAATACTTAGCTCTCACATAAAATACTTTCAAATTTTAAAGCATTTCGTGTGGAACCATTTTGGGGTAGCTGGAGTTAAGCACAAATGGAATAAAATCCAGATAAACCTATGAATTAGGGAGTGTTCATTATTTCACAGGCTGCCAGCAAGTCTTACTGTACTATCTGACACCTTAGAGGCACCAGCAATGTAGGGATGCAGAGCACATTACCCCCCCCTTTTGATTGGGATACCTCCGAGTATCACAAAGGTGTCAGTGAAGGACACGAACGAATGGACAACACGAAGGAAAAAAGTGTGAGGAAATGCAAAAAGTCTACATGAGAACCAAAAGTCCTGAGTACAGCCAAGCCATTTTTCAGACTGTTATTAAAATTAGATTGGCCTTTGACTACGAATCATATCTGCCTCTTGTACACAGCAGAAGAGCACCAACATCATACAGCGGAAGACAGAAATATACAAAGAGGGACAGAGGTAGCAAGGCTAGACCATCCCCATAGCACACACACCGCACTGCTTATACACCTCAACATTTAACATTTCTCACAGCTCATTTATTTAATACTGCTCACAGCTCTCATGGAAGGAAGCAAAACTGTGCTAAAATATGGTGTGTAGGTATAAGAAAAATAAAGGCTGATTCAGCCCTGCCTCCCCTCCTGAGCCTGACCTCCTCCGAGCACTTTAAATAGGATGTTATCACTACTTGTTTATATGCCATTACAGGAAAAAAATACTCTGTTTCTTAATACTGCATTACAGAACAAGATGTTACTCAATTCTTTTTGTAAGGTACTGAGAAATAACTGAGAGACCATACGCAGCTGAAAGCATCCACGTGCTGGAGTAATCCGGACTTACGTAACTGACAATTGGCATCTCACCACACAGAGCAGGAAAGGAAAGGCCAACACACACAAATCATCTTTGAGACATAAAACCCAACTGTAAATTCAGTTTGAGGAGCCTGGTTCAGGAAGTGACTGAAATTCACTTCTCTAAGTTACAGTTTAAGGTTTCTGCCATGACAGTACACAGAAAGGAATCCCAAAGGGTTGATTTTCTCTCCTTCACCTCATCCTGTAGAGCAAATATGAATCATCTGCTAATTGAAGAGTTCAGTTTAAATCAATGTCACCATGACTATAATCTCAGTAGATGGAAGGCAAGTCCTTCCAGGTTTCAAGAAGCCCAAAGAAAGGCAGAGATCAGCTTTCTTCTATTTTCTCAATGCATCATAAAACATCAGGTATCTTGAGCACAGATGCTCCTGGAGATCGCACTGGTACCTTAGCCCTGAAGCCACAGCAAAGACAGAGCACCCACTTCTCCATGGCCACGGTAATCACCACAGCCCCCTGCCCCTCCAGATGAGGGCAAAGCCAACCACCATGCTAAGGGCTTGTACACAGGGGTAACATCTAAAGCCCAAAATCACCCCTGCCCTGGGACAGCCCCACTACCTTCAGCTGTAAAATCTGCTTCCTACCACCAGCAGCAGTGGACATCTCTAACACTCACAGGCACAGTTCAGAAGAACAATAGCTATGGCACTGGGCAGACACGGACAGGGCAGCCAAAAACGAGAGGTGCAAAATAAACCCCAAATCCACAGACAGGCCATCAATGCAACTAAGGACCTTCTCCATCCCCTTCCTACCTGCTCTTAGCCAAAACAAAAGTTGTTATTTTAGAAGCATGAAGAAGTGCTTTGGTATCACTACATTAGACAGAGCTTGCTGCTGTTAGGTGCCAGGCTTGGGGTGGAAAGGAAGGTGTTTGCCCTGCTGCAAGCGCCACCATGAAGACGCAGGTAAGTTATTATGAAAAGCAAGTCAACTTTTTACACACAGATAAAGGATAACAAACGTTTCACGGCTGCATTTCAGATGTTTAAGACCTTAAACTGAATCATAGGAAAGCATGTTACTAGTTAAGCTATTACAGCAAATGAAATGAAAATTGAAAACGAAGTCTAATGGACATTAAATTTAACTAAATATACATCAGTTCCACAATCATCATAATACATGGTTCTTATGACAAAACTTCTGTGGAACATAAAAGCACCCCTGATAACTCTGAATATTAAGCTGAGGTACCACAGGCATCTTACAGTTTATATAAATAAAGTGCCTCCTGCAAATAATCATGGTTCCTTGGGCGAGAACTGCTGCATGATTAACAGAGGTCCATTATAAAGGCAATACATAACCCAGCTCCTGCTAGTAGTCACTGCCACATCAGACTGAGTTTCTATGGCAACCAGGGAGGAAAATATAAAGCAAATTACAGTTAAATGAAAATTATTCTCCATGACAATATATGTTAATGCAGGAACATTTGCAAGGCCATTCTGGATAAAATGTTTACAGTCACACATGTGTTTACTAAAATAAATAAAAGGCAGGCTGGAACTGCTAATGGATCATCCATATATAAAGATCAGAGTCTTCCTTCTCTCCTCTCCCCCTCCCTCAGGTTTTAATGTATGCAGAATAAAATTATTTAAACTGACAGAATCGAAAACAAACCACCTCAACAAAGGTATCTGCACGTTTAGATAGAGCATACAGTCTTTAGGAAACAGGTTTTATGAAGATCTAACATGTACGGGTTTGGATGCTGTGATCCTTCAGTTTTCCTGGCTGTAAACAAAGAGCACATTCATACCTCCCCATCCCAGCAGAAAACGCTTTCGACAAGAGGCGAAGTCACTCGGAGTATTTATAGAGATTTGACTGGAATAGGAATACCTTAAATCAGCTGTAAGTCACTTATTGAAAACTGAGCAGTGTTTTATACCTCAGAATTGCCTTCACCGACTACAGCAGCGTCCTACACCTTACTGGGGTTTAAAAGCAGCACAGGTCAATGAGAACCTGTTGTCGGATACTTTTATAAAAGCCCACATTTCAGGCTTGAAAAGGTTTGCCTACTCTCCCACCATGATCACTCGGCCTAAGCAGTCCTTTTTTTAGGGAATGTATCTCTGGTTTTAAATATCTCCTGAAGCACAGCTGAAGTTAATTGGAATGAGGCTCATTCAAGAGGCAGCCACTTGGTTTATTTTAACTCACTTTGCTCGTGCCCCAAAAGAAAAGCCCACAGAAAGAAAGTAGGTTATAAACTGACTTACAAGCTCTTTTCCACTGTGAAGCGCCACGTTTTAAGAACAGTTTAAAATGCTGCACTGGAAAAAAGCACCCTTCTCAGCCGCGTTTCACAGTTCCCCCTGCCAAGTTCCTTTCCCATGGAAATGGTCTGCCTGTTCCGTGAGTAGCACAGGTGCAGGTTTCTTAGGAAGACCCAGAAAGCGCACAAGGCACTTTTTGAACCCATTTCAGTGAGCTGGGAACACAGAGGACAGCATTCACTCCGCTGGCACATTTCAACTCACTCTGAACATGCTCCCACTGACCTCTGCATCTGTCTCTTGCCTCCACCTACAGAACAATACTTGAATCATGAGGATCATAATTTTTTATGACAGTGGGAAAACTGCAATATTCTCCACAAGTTCACTCCACCCTCCACATAAAACTGCTCATAGGTTCAACCATAAATCAAACTACCTTCTTTGAAGTTCAAGTTAAAGCCGACCTGCAAAAAAAACTGCATTAACATTTTACATAACCACCCTCACGGACAGCATCGCCCCTTAGTCATCCGGTGTGAGTGTTGACAAAAAGCAAGTTAGGTCAGAAAGGATCTGGGTAACAAAACTCTTTACAGGTGAGCTCAGGTTACCCACAAACACCAAATGCACACACCACCAAATACATTCCAGTCATGCTCCACTTTCCCCGAGGATCACTTGCTGCAGAGCCCACAGAAGCATTACCATTATCATTTCAACTAATGTTGTCACTGATCCACGACTCCCTCTACCTTCCTTTCTACAGCCATATACAAACTATCTCTGCGCAACGCAAACAGCTACAATCCTTAGACTAAAAAGAAACTATATCATAAATCTGCAAATCGAACCACAGTAGCAGTCACTGGGTTCCCTTCAAAACCTTCCCAAATTGGTAGGATTGGGTTTCTACTGAAGCTCCTCGCTGCTTGTTGAGCTGGAGGGGCTGAATGTTGTTTTCACAAAAGAACTTCTAAAACCACAGGCTGCATGTCTGCACCAGCAAGTATTTATATTCTGCGCACACATCAGATTATGCGTACACACACCATCCTCACTGGGCTTCAAGCAGATGAATCCTACCAGGCCCAGCTACCTTTCCTGCGCCAGACCTATCGGGTCATGTACCCCGCTTCCTGCTGATGTGCTCCCACATCCTTTTATGGAGAACTGGTTTGCTGTGCCAAAATGCATCCGCATCAGAACAGTCATCTCTGTAAACACAAGCAAATGCATGCTTACATGAAGTCGAATTCTAGAGCAAGCCGGGCAGCTCACAGCTCTCATGCCCCAGCAAGCAGCAGGAGGTTCAGTGGGAAGCCAGGCTGCTAGGCAATACTAAGCATGCAACACTGCCAGCAGACCTCCTATGCACCCTTCTCTACTGCAAGCTGCATCGAGTGAATTAGCACCAGATGGATGAGGTAACAGCTCTGAAGAGACTCTCTGAAGGATTCTTGCAGATTTCAATTACCTGCACTGCTTAGTACGAGCAAATTCTGCCTACAACTATTACTGGTAATGTCATAGAAAAGAGCCCCATCGTTCACATCCAGGATGAATCCATAAAAGAGAAAGATTCAAAGAGCTGGTCTAACCAGAGAGAGCAGCTGGTCACAGGGATGCAGAAGTAATAAGCCATTACTGGTGCACACAACAGCAGTCCCAATGCTAACAGCACCCCTAACTCTTATCCCTGGCAGAAGTCTCCACGCCCCCAAATCCTTCACCTCTTGATGCTACCGCAGCTTCACTTAATTTTCAAGCCCTTTCCTCCCACCATGTGAAAACAAGGCCCAGATCTCAGGAGGGATATGAAGATGCAGGATGATCTCAGAGAGAGGGAGAAAGGCAGGAACAGACGGGAAGGAACATCAAAAGGCAGATGGGCTAAAATTAGAGACAACGATCCTGGATGAGAAAGACCAAGGCAAGAGCAGAGCACCAAGCATAACCTCCGTCGGATGAGGCTTCTGCGAAGAGGGAGGCAAGGACAGAAAGGAGAAGAAATATTATGGTGGCTGAAGTAGGGGAAGCTAGCAGACAGAACGGACTGCAGGAGTAAATTCAGGCATTTCAAGACTACAACCTGTAGCCTTCTAACTAAGAAGCACTACTCAACACACCAGGAAAAAGCCACAAAGTTGACTTCTCATCTCATCTCTTCTCCCCCGGATGAGAGCTGACTCAAAGGCAACTCTGCTGTCACCACAGAACGAGTTTAACACCCTGGTACCAGTGCTGATCACCAAGGAAGCAATTTAATTTGTCGCCATCATGCACAACAGAGAGCAGTTGAGTAAAGCAGGCCACTTCAAATCCCAGTCAGAAAGCCAGAAGCCTTCTGCGCTGCTGGCAAAATGGAGGGTGTCAGATCAGAGGCCAGGACAGTCACAATGCAGGGCCCCAGCATGTACCCAGAGACGGGCCACAGCAAGGAAGGAAGCTAGAGAAGATAGAGCAGTTATTAGCTATCCTCACTTCCAAAACTAGCATATTCTCACATGTCTTCTCTTGCGTGGTAGGACAAGAAACCACATGAGTTGGAATAAAAAGGTCAATATTTAAGGAGAACAGAATTTCACCTTAATAATGTATTCAACACTTGGACTGCGAAAGGTAAAGTTTTACACACACAAAAAAAAAAAAAAAACAGGCTTGCTTCTTACATACCCACGATCTAGCTTGGATAAATGTATTTGCCTGTGCCTCACTGCAAGATGAAACCAAGGACACAGCTAGCTATGGGAAGCAGCCAAACACTGTAACTAGAGCACCAGCTCAGCCAGTGGTATTTAAACAACCGTAGCCCAGCCATGAGCAGGATGTTTGTTTCCCCCACACAGCTCCCCCCTTTCCTGCATCCACCTATAGTTCTTCCCAGCATCGGCATGGCTAATCTCATCCATCTATCTAAAGATATAATGATAGCAGTACGTTATAAATAGGCTTACATCTCCAGTCCATGCAAGGCCTGACGCAACGGTCGGTGCAGCAAGCAGTGTGTGTTGTTACAACAACGGTGACGTTTCACAATCCCCAACAGCCTGCAGAACATGGAAAACACCAGACCGAAAGTGTAAAGTCTACCCAAAAGATTACTGCTTTTCACAGGATACGGTCACTGACACAGTCAGCAGGATACCAGATCCATTGCCTCCTCCCAGCCGAAGGCAGCCATCAGGAGACCATTCCCAATGGAAAACTTCTTGGAACTTTATCTTGGCTCCTCCTGGACCTAACTGGCCCACAGAACACCCAGCTACTTATTAGTAATTTGGAGCTCCTGGTACAACTTGTTTACACAGAGCGGGTCATAGGATAGGCTGGAAGGTGTAAGCAGGATATAGTTTTATGGCTCTGAACTCCTGCCCAGATAAGCTGATAAGGCTCCATGTTTAGGGGGAGGGGAAGCTTTCATGTGTACTGTATTTAAAATGAAGATGCATCCTAAACTGCAGTTGAACATTTTATACTTAATAATGAAATTTCCATTCACATTATTTTCCTGTAAGGCTATTTAATAGGGCTTTTTAGGAGTTCCTAAGTACACATCCTTTCATCTCCTATCAAGATACTCGGAGTAGCACAGCATGACAAACCCTAGCTCTCCAGCCTCTTGCTGCAGCTTGAAGGCTGCTGTTGAGCCTTCAGCGACAGGCTGCCTCTGGATTAGGGTGAATTTTTCAGAGAGTAACATCTCCCTTCTTTGCCATGCCCACGACACAGCTATGGCAGCTCTATGCTGCTCTGAAGGTAAATCTTTTTGACCTTTCCTACACCAAAAAGCTGTCAGTCTTAAAAAAAATGAATCACAGCTTGTTCAGTGTTTGCTTCCCCCCCTCCATTACCCACAGCCATTTAGCCACTCCTCCGTGACACCCAGCCGACTGCTCAAACAAGTATCGCCTTCATTTTCTCAGAACAAATCCAACACAACACAAGAGGAAAGCAGATGCTTTCCAACTGTTCGCAGGTGAGAAAAAACACCAGTTCCCTCAGTACATAGCTGAGACAAAGCTTCTTTTACACATACTGAAAGGCTTCCTATCCTTTCCAATTTCAAAGCCTGTAAATTTTGTTGCTAAAGAAACAGGCACACATTTTAGTCACATATGAACCCAGCACAAACACCTTGCACCTACCAGCAGAATTAATATTTCAGTGTTTCCACAAAATAGCAAAAGATGTAACCTCTGGTTTACTAATACAAATGCAATATATGCAATCAATAGGTTGCTCCTGGCAATGCAAGAATACTCATCGGGTAAGTTTGGTTTTCTTAGAGACAGGAAGAAAGGCTGCCTACAGATTTTGAGAGGATAAATAATTCAATGCATGAGTGCCAAGGGCAGTGCTGCACACATCCATATGGCAGGGACAATGCAGACAGTAATATATGCTTCACATCACCACCCTGACAGTGCCTTCAACCCTGACCTAGAAAAAAACATCACTTTCTCTTGGCTCCAACAGCGAATTCACTCTCCATCACCACTACTCCGCAACACTAAGGACTACCACACGCTTCTCATTTACGTTGGGGCAGCATCTCTCAGCTCTTCAGCCTTCACAGACTAACTGCTCACAACAGCTACGCTGCAGCTTACATGATGAACAACTTACATGATGAACTAAAAAATGAAAATGAACCAGAAGAGATGCAGGTTTCAGAAGCCCTCTGTAGAAGCTCAGGCCTTTTTCACTACCAAAACTGAAAGGGGTAGAGAAACCCAGAACGGTTTCTCATACATGAGGCCTGGAAAGAGAGCAGGCACAGGGGGAGAGGGAAGGTTGCTCCTGCAGACAGCAGCTCCCAATGGATGCAGGACCACGTACATCATGTCGAAGGCTGGAACAGCAGAGAGGAAAGAGGCTGCTCACTGGGAAAGCCTCCCCACCACAACCCTCACAGCCAGAAACCCTGCAGCTGCACTCGCTTCACGCTCCCAAAATTAACTGTGCAGACACTCCCTGCCTCACTGTCCTGTTCTGGTGGCAATTTGGTCATTTCTCTACATCCTTCAGCATGGGGAAAACATTAAAGAATCAAGAGGAAGAATTCTGGAACCCAAAATACCTGACATAATGAACTGCACCTTCTAACAGGATTATTTCCTTTCCTGACCCCAATTACTTCTTCAGTTTGTTAAAAAGAACTTGTATACACAGAAATGTTAACACCGCGAAGAATAACGTAAACAGAAAAAAGTCTGAGGGCACCATTATAAACAGAGTTAATGCAACTCAGTGATTGGAAATGGGTCTTGAAAGCTGTCAGATCAAAGCAAGATCTTTCTCGTGTAAGGACTGCATTACCCTTGGAGCCATAGAGCTAATACCATCTATAAAAATATTTTGCTCAAGTAAGTTAAGAACAGCAGCGTTTCATCTGTCAAAAGGTGCGAGGCTTTTATGGGATTAGCCATTCCACATACAGCATAAAAATCAGAACAGCTTTCTAAAAGCCCTCAGCTCAGCTGACAGAGACTACACAGACCAACGTGTGCGCCTGCTTTCTTCACACACGCTACACGCCAAACAGATTTTTTCACTGCTATTAGCATTTAAGCTGCTTTTTATATATATATATATTTATATGCACTTGTAAAAGATTACAAATTGGCATCACCTATAACCAGCCACAGATGAAGCCTGCACCACCACCCAGGCTCAGCCAAATTAAATACCAAGCAATAGCACAAGAAAATACATCAGAAAGCATCAGTTCTCACACAGGAAGGCTTGGAAATTGCAGATACAGCTGAATACCCTCCAGAGCAGCCTCCAGACTGCCTGTGCTGACAGCTTCCGCTCCTCCTCACAGCAGGATACTGAAGACAGCATTTTGCCCAAGCATATTAAGGCTCTGGCTGCACAAGCTCATATGGTTGAGGATGCCTGTGATTTCAGATAATTGGCTACACCAGCTTTTCCTTCAACATTCCTGAGAGTATTTTTATGACCATGCATCAGTGACATACAAATTACATAAGACTTGGCAGAGAATCCCATCACTCTGCACCCTCGGAAAAAGCAGCTCCCTCCGTGCCGCTAATCTCTCGCAGGACAAATAAAGTATTTCAAAGCCACAAACACATCACTCCTGCAAAGTGTCATGCAGACTGGTTTGAATTAGATGGGGTAAAAATACATGAGGGTTTATCACAAAGCACTGAAATCTTTGCAACGGAGACACCAGTTTCTCTCCACAGCCTTTTTACAAGTGGAATACCTACAGTTCTGACTTGCCACAGGGGGAGCAGACAAGCCACCTTTACTAGAGGCCCATCAAGGAAACACGATTAGAATAACAACCATCATGTAAATATTTCCAAGTATTATTTGCTTTGCTGTACTGGAAAGCAGCAGTACCTGACACTACTTGCTATGTATCTACCAACACTAAATCTTAATACCGAGGAAGAATTTCAATCCACGAGGCAGACGGTCAAGCCTGAAATTCAGGTGCTGCTCCTGAGGCAGGAAGAGGAAGAGGGGCTAACTCTCGGGAGGGAGCCTCGCTCAGTCATTTCACAAAATGTAATTAACCAGCCCCTGTGCATTTCCTTCCCTCAGAGAAAGATTTCTTCACCAAGTAATTAGACTGTCCCAGTTAAGACTCAAGTCACCACACAATATATCTTCCCCGCAAACAAAGCTTGGAGAAGATTCAAGTGCTACTTAAAAAATACTGTAATTTCCTCACAGTGACTTAAAGCTCTTCCTAGTTTTTGCCTTAGTCACTGCATGGATCTAGAACTAACCGAAACCCACAACTAACTGAACTAACCGAAACTGAGACCCCACACAATCCTGGTTTTACTCCTATATTCAAGACACTCCATTATTACAGAGCATTGCCTTCTTTTAACAAATAGAAAAACAGGAGGTAAAAAAAAAAAAAAAAAAAAAACAAAAAAAAAACACAATTGTCCTACTTCAAACACATGTCCAAAGGCCACAACATAAAGACACAGAGCACAGATTAAATGCTGTAAAGATATACTTGTCAGGAACCTTCCTTTGAAGTATCTGCAGGAAACACTGTCATCATGCAGCCATGTTACAATTACACAGTTAAAATAATCACCACCAGTCGCGAGCAGTCCATCTGGTTTACTGAAAGGGAGCACTGCCGGTACAGTATTGATTAACACGACTAGTCTTCACTGACCCTAGAGAAATACATTTGTCTGCTCTACTGAACAGCAGAAGAACACTGCATGACACTACAAGATGCTTCGGTTTGTTCAGAAGTGGTTTTAGGGACTCAGCTGATGAAAATGTAAGTTAGAAGATAAAATAATTTTAACAGGTTGTCTGCCACACATGAAGGAGGAAATGAAGCCCAGTGCTCTGCTGTAGGGCTTTTTGTTTTGGAGGTGTTTTCTTCTCCCACCCAAAACAGGCATTCACAATGGACAATCTGCATGTTTAAGTCTGAGAAAATGCTATTATGATATCCAAAAAAAAAAAAAAAAAAAAAAAAAAAAAAGCACATTTAAAAAAACATTTCACCCTGAGCTTTTTTTTTTTTAATTAAATGGGGATAAGGACAAGAGTTCTTTTTTTAAACCAGAAGCAGAACCGAACAGTAAAACCGATTGTGAAACACTAAATGTAACACCTCCAGCTCTCAGCCTGTTAAAGCAGCAAACACTTCCATGACCAGGGCTCTTGTCACCACTGTTGTGAACAGAACAAGGCAAAACCAGTCGGGAAACTGTCATGAGGGGAGAAATCAAAAGGCTTACACCCACACTCCAACCCCAGCACATTGTTGGCTATATGGGCAATACAATCTGCTGTGATTTTCGAAAACCAAACCCTCAGCACCTACTCAGACAAGTCTGGAGGTGATGCAAGTCCCTGCTAGCCCTACAATACAGGTTCACAGCAAACCCTGAGGAGGCCCAGACTGCCTTTTTACAGGGAGGACACAGACAAGATGTGCCCTGGCAAGTTCTGTCCCTGCACTACCTCCTTTAGGCCTGACAAGTTCTCCCAGAAGCAAAGAGACCTGGAGCATCTCTGCATAAAAAGCACTGAGCTCCACAAACCCCGACACACCTTGGCAAGAGCAGACGCAGGGACACACACAGCAGCACAGACACAGCAGCACAGCACAGCTCTGCCTTTGGGACAAGCGTGGGTAGGCCATGAGGGCAACTGTGCTTCAGAAGCAGCTTGAGCAGAGCCCTGAGCGCACACCCTTGGGCACAGACCACCCCTTGGAGACAGATCCTCCACAAAGGGAGCTTCCCACAGCAGAAAACAGGTCACATAGCTTCAGGGTGATGCTCTGCAGGCATAAGGGAAGGAGGTGCCTGAGAGTTTCCCTGCTGAGACATAGAAGCCGGCGCAGGTCTGGCTCCATGCAGCATTTTAAGTCCCTTCACCGCACGCCACCACAACCACTTCAAAGTGCTCCAACACGCACCTTCAGCTGCCAGTAAATCAGTAAATCCACTTGGTGAAACGCCAACTTTTTTCTTTTTAAGTTAATCAAGGCAAATATTTAGTTCCTGGTAAAGCACACACAAAAGAATATATCGATGCCGTTTGAAAATAGGTGGGAGTTAATCTGCTTTTGCATCTCCATGACTCCATGGAGTGTTTCCCCCCACCCAGAAAAAAGCGAAATAACTGGAATGATTACACAAAAATGTTTCATTTTATGAACCAGGAAAAAAAAAAAAAAAGATAAATACATTTAATTCCAAGCTCCTTAAATTTATATAATCTCAGGGATGCACACAGCCACTACAAAGCATTACACTAACAAGATGTTTTCAGCTAAATATCTTTGCCTGCACAGGAAAGAGGGAAAAAAACCATATAAAATAAATTGGTCTATACCCAATTTCAAAAGCCATCTCAAGAGGAATTTTGCTTCAAGAGCCGCCTGGAATTTGTTCTCTGCCTATAGAGCCATGTCCCCAGTGGTAAGAGAGTACTTTGTGTACAAAACCAGGAGGGGGGAGGAACCCTTTTCCTGCAACTGGATATGAAAACATCTCTCAGCCTGGAGTAGAGGCCAACCCGTAAACACACGGGACTCCGGTGCCTCAATGAAGAGGCAGGTCCTGAACACGCACGCACACTCCCTCGCAGGACAGCTGCTCTCCCTGGGAAAGGGCAGAGGGCACCGAGGGCTCAGCTCATCCAGGCTGCTGTTGGAGGAGAGGGCTGAGGGGAGAGCAGCGATTTGCCTTTCTAAACATGCAATCCATGCACCGGGCGGGGGGAGGTTAATTCTGGACTGCAGAAGTGCAGCTGTTTGGGGCTGGGATTCTTTCATTTTTTTTATTTTTTTTTTTTTTACTTCTTTCTGTCTTTTTTCCCCTTCCCTTTGCTAAAGGGCAAAGGTGTCGAGCAGCCCCTCCCCGGCATACAAAGGCTTCTCCGAGGAGAAAAATGCCAAGCAACTTAAAGATTAAACTAGGAAATAAATAAATAAACGCGGATCAGCCGGGCTTGGCTGGATGCAGCTCGGTTCAGCTCCATCCTCTGCGCATACACACGCAGGGCTAACGCCTACCCAGGGATGATGAAATGGGAAACGGAAATTACCATTTCAGACAACTTTTGGTATTGTTCCTCCCTGCACAGCGCTCACCCCAAAAGGCACGCTCCCCTCCGGCCTCCTCCCACAAAACAGGGTGGATGTGGGGAGGAACACAGGGCCCACGCTGCGGCCTCGACACGGAGTCTCACGTTCCCCGCGCCCCGTCATGTGCCACCCGGCTCTCCACAAGCCTCCACACCCCTCAAAGCTCACCAGCCCCCGCGCTTTCTCTGTAGCCCCTTCAAGCCCCACACACACCAGCCCCCCAATGCCAAAACACACACACCACCACCCTCACATCCGTAACATATACACCAGCCCCTCCCAACCCTCCTCACCCCAGCGAGGCCCCTCGGCCCCCCCCAAGGCTCCCTCCCCTTCTAGCGTGCCCCCCGCTTTCCCCTCACAGCC
>WYDI02040711.1:0-31028 GCA_009867235.2 Psittacus erithacus
CTCTCCTCTCCTCTCCTCTCCTCTCCTCTCCTCTCTTCTCTCCTTTCCCTTTCCTTCTTCTTTCCTTTTCCCTTCCTTTTCCCTTCCCTTTTTCTTTCCCTTTCCCTTTCCCTTTACCTTTCCTTCCTCTTGCCAAGAGACAGAGCTCTTCCCAGCCACGCTCCACTACAATCCCACTGCTCATCCAGGCAGCTCCTTCTTGCTGGCTGTTCTGTCTATCAGGCAGGCTGAGCAAACGGTGCTGTGGCAAGTCCTGGGGGCCTCTGGCTTTCCCTCAGTCTCCCCTGTGTCCATACAGCTGCAGGGATTGGGGTCATTTCATGTCTGGACTTCACCAGGAGTCACAAGCAGTGAGGGGCTTCTCCTACTCTTAAAGGCTGGGAGGTCTCAGAGCTGCTGCAGTCGTTAGAAGGGGAAGGCCAAGCCTTCAAACCCAGGAAGATCACATCAGAAAACTGATCTAGGGTTGGATGTTCTCAGATACAGATTTCATTCTCCCTTCTCCTCCCTGGGTACAGAGCAGCTGAGCAATTCAAGAGGTGCTTGCAGGGTGTTTAGCACTTTTGGACCCCTTTGGCCTGACAAAAGCCCCCTGCTTTGAAAAGTAACCTCATGCTACATGTAAAAACTGCACAAATAGCTTAGTCTTTGCTGCAGCTCAGAAGGTGGGTGGGAGGAACCAAAACTAGGAGGCTGTGCCAAGCCTCTTACAGCTGAATGCATAGCATAGGCTAGGGGAGCAGGGTAATGCCTGCACTGTGGATACCTTCAGGCAAATGTTGTCCAGCTAGCACTGCAGATAAATCCCATCAGGGACACACAGAGAAAAATGCATGAAGAGAAGCAGTTTTTTCATTTTAGTGCACTTTATCCTGCAAAACATCACCTAAAATCACTTTGAGGTTAACCACAGGGAAGGAAAAACCCACATTACATTTTATGTGATTCTGCTTCACAGCAAAAAGATCAGCTTTCTGTTCAAAATGTTCTCTAATGCAAGAATGAGGCCTAAAAAAGGCTTTTTGTTATTATTAGCCTATGTATGTGTGTATTTAGAATATATGTATTTAGAATATGTGTATTTCTATAATGCAAAGTTTTTTCTTTTATGAGTGTACAGATGTACATTATACATCCACCTCTCCCATTGAGTCTAGCGCAAGGAAGAATCCAGCTGGAGATACTCCCTTTGCATTGTGAAATGGGGTTCAAATGGCAGGGGAAATTATACTGACCTACTGCTATCTCTATTCCCATTAAGTTCTGTAGGTATTATACACAGCAGGAAGAAAATCAGCTCTGTGCATCAGATTCTATTTCAGATAACGTTAAGTGAGACCCCAGTGTCTTGGGAGAGGGCTGAAGAAAGAGTGAACAAATGAAAAATGAAAAGCCTTGGGGGGGAAAAAAAGAGAAAAAACCAAATCACACCGAAAACTCATTTCTACAAATGCAATAGTGTGAAAACTTCCAATAGCTGCTGCACTGCTTTGGTTCCCAAGCAGCAAAAACTTGAGCTCGGGCACATTAAGCTGCAGCAAAGATGTCCTTGCTGTGCTATTAAATTTTCACAAGGATGAGGTGTGTTTTGCTGATGCTGGATCTGAACTTTTTATTGTGGCAATATTGGGCTCCTAAATGTCAGATCATACCTACGATTATCACCCACAAATTCCTTCAGTCTATGGGGAGGAGGACTGCAATTTCCCTTCATGCTTCAGACCTATGCAGTGTTTAAAGCCAGTGTTTGAGATTTTGGGCATCCTGGCAAGCTTCCCTCACTGTGACTTGCAGAAATCCTGTGTTTAGTGAAGGCAAATGCTGCTTTTTTGCTCTCCTTCTAGCAGAAACACAATAGATTTTGATATTCGCAGTAATGCTCTCTAGAAATACAAAGCACATGATTCAGCCAGCTAAACATAAGGATCCAGCATCATTTGAGACACCCCATGTTTAGATGACTTGAAGTGAGCCCAACCAGACAGTGTTCATTGCTCTGGGAGAGCTAATAAGCTGGAGAGGCACACAATATTGTTGTCTTCTCCCTTACTCCCATGCTGAGTCATTTAGGTTTATAATATGTTGTGTTTGCATAGCAAACGTGATCAAGTCACACAGAGAGCTTGAGCATTTGCAAGTTACGCAGTCTAAGAATAAATATCCTTTCCCCCAAGGGATTGTTTGTCTTCACAGACTCGTAATGTCTGCGGAGCACAACTCAATCACATGATTATCTACTATTTCTACAGTAGCCTTTTAATTCATACCAGTTATGACACCTCTGGTCCTAGAAATCTGTCCCTTCTCTGCATAATTAAAGATAAAGATAGATTTCAATATGACAGATAATAGCGAAATGAGCAGGGTACGTGATAAAGCAGTTCCTTTGTCATTCACTTCAGCAGAATTAATCAAAACACTTCAATATGCTAATAAACAACACAATTATTCATTGAGCTGGTTTGTTCCCCCATCATGTCAGAGTGTCAAAGGATTTGTCACCAGAGCTTCCGCACAGATATTCAGTAGTTTTTGCAGATGTAAAGAAGTCTTAAGGGAAAACAGCACAGAAGCTCAGGCCCTGAGAAAGGCCACATCAGATGTGTAGGAGCCCTGAATTTAATGTATATTGAACATGCTCATATAGAACAACACATCCAAGTCTGTCTTATTTCCCTTCTTGTACTCGAAACTCATTCTTAGGAAACCATTTTTAAAAGTTGTATGATGAAACTCAAGAAATATTCTTCATGGATGTGCAATAGCCTAATTCTCCTTGCATGTGAAGAACTACATGTTTACCTGCAGGCTGTAAAGCTCATTCTGTAAGCGTTCAGGTGACTGGCCAGAGGCCACAGAGCTATTGCCTTCACTGTTGTATATTACCATATACAATCTACTAGGTGAAGAATGAGGTCAAGGTAAGGAATAACATTCAAGATCGTTTCTTTGTTCCTCTTCCACTAAATTAGAGAATGTTACACACATCTGCTGACGTTCACTTTGCCACTAATGAGTTTAATAAAGGTTATTATTAAATGGGTGAATTACATGTTGTACAGCTGATGAAGGCAAGTTCAAGCTGCTTTCACTCCAGTGCATCTAGCTCTGAACAAGTTACTCTAAACCTCTGGGGTCATAGCTGCAATGCAGTCTTCAGAGTGCAATTAGCCTCTATGGTGAGGCTAACGCTGCCCATTGCATGCATTTTAAGAGCAGGACTAGAGTATCTGTGCCTTTCTTCCCTCCTTTCCTTCAGGAATACACAATGAGTGAGGCTTTAAAGGGATTTGTCTGGCTCTATGAGTTGGAAGAAGGTGTCAGAGCAGGGAAGTAACATGGTGCACTTGCTGAAATTCTATATAGTAACTTTTTGGTTAGTTCAGTAGGACACATGAAGTTCTTGGAAGTGAGATACTTCTCAGTGTTATTTTGCCTGTAAAATGGTTTAATTAAAGAAAGCCATTTAATTCCTACTTAATTATTAGTTCTGGGAGTTTTACCAGGGTTAGACATTGAACTTGCAAGTGCCAAGCACTTTGTCTATCCTGCTCAGTCTAATAAAATCCATTTATGACTTCTATCTACAAACCACCCCAATTATCACAAGTCCTGGTCTTCAAATGGGTCAGTTCCACTTCCAGCCGTCACCTAGTTTACAAAGGAAGAATCTGGTTCTGGCACTGGAGTCCTTTGTGGTGGGCTGTCAAAGGCCATGTTCAGCGCAGATGACTCCAAAACAGTCTCTAGAGATAAGGTATGTCAGATAAAATCAAGAAATATAGAGCATATGCCATAAAATCTATCTGGTACAGCCTGCCTGTACAGCCTACGAGGTATTAGCTCCATGCTTGTGTCCTGACTACCATCAATGACAGCGGCTGCACTTTCACAGACCTGTGCCATACCCCAGTGGAAGGAGAGGACCACTTGATCGTTCCACAAGGAAGTGATCTGAAAACCTCAATTCTCTGTGAGCAAAAATCTATCCCAGTGTACACCGTGAGGAGGAACACCTTGGCCAGTAAGCAATAAAGTGTCTGGAAGAGTAGTGGTAGAGAGACCTTATGGCTCAGATGAAATTTAAACCAACCTCAGGCACGGAATTTGATGCACCTCAAGATACGCACTGGGAGGCTGCTGTAAATTGTACATTGTGGTTGCTCTAAAGCTACAAAGCAGGCTTGAGACCTTGGATCCCTGCACTGATGCCCAAGTTTAAAGCTATCAGTACCAAAGAGCTCAAAACCTTTTTATTGCTTAACTGGACAGTTTCCTGTTAAGCATCCTCATGCTTTCTGAATTGAGCCTTTTCCATGCAGGTTTCATTTAGCCTCCATTTTACCAGCTGGATTCTCTCACATCACTAGTCTTTAGGGAAGGGAATGCACCTTTTTCAACTGCATATCAAGAAGGATTTTCAAAAGTGGCTTTTAGTCCCACAACTTTATGGACCAGGTAATATGATGGTTTTCTTCCCTATTTTTCCAAGTCAGGGAAAGAAAATTTCAGGAGATTAAACACTTAATCTACAATGTGAGGCTACTTATGTAGGCAGTGAAAGGATTTCAATTCCACAGTTTCCTCACTATTACTAATGTGTTTAAATGCATCACAAACAGGACAATAATTTTAGTTGGCAGATTTGGAAAGAAAGAAACAAGTATAAAGAGACTTTGCTGCTGCTGGGGAAGGAATGTCCTTGGGCTAAGAAATAAAACATGTCATTGGCAGATGTTCAGTACAGAGTACCAATAAGCAAAAAAGAGCAGAAGGTGGAGTGGGACGGGGAGTGAGTAACACTGCTAAGGTAATTTATTGAAACAACTGAAATACAGGAAACTAGAAATTAGTTTTAAGGCCACAACATCACACAAAAATAGCTTAAAGCTCACCTGTGAGTCAGAAGGTGATGGAGGGGAAGCAGGAACAAGGAAGTGCACCCCTGTCTCTGTACCATAATGTGGAGCACGAAGGACATGGAGGATGCATAATGCAGGAGTGATGTTAAAAGGAAAACCCTTTCCAGATGAAGGACAAAGGATGTGTGTTTCCCTGGGTTGTTCCTATGAGGAATTTCACAACAGAGTTAGTTCTGTTTTCTTCTGATCTATATACAATGACATATTTAAAACTATGAAGCATTCCTCAGATTGCAGACTGGAGACAGTAGAGTCAAGGCTCTGCTATGGGATGTGGTAACTTGAAGGCTGGGCATTTGTGCTCTTTGCTTTTTATGTCTGCTCTCTCTGGCAGAGTGAATATTGATCAGTTCATATACAGTGGCCAGACCCAAGAGGGAGCACAGAAAGCTCCTCAGCAGAACATCCTGTAATCTGGTGGTTTGTGCACTCCGGTGGATGATGGATGTTGAAAGCCTTTCAGGGAGAAAGGTTTCCTACACTTTGTAGATAAAAGGACAGGAGCAGCACCAACATCCATTGCTCTGGCTGCCTTTTGAATGAAGGAGCTGCCTCTTCACTGTTAGAACAAAAAGCCATGAGTATCAGTTGTAAGGAGGTGAATCCCAGAAGGCAGCACTTAAATCCCAAAGGGGCAGAATCAATCACACTTACGTATTCAGAGGGTTGGCAACCACAGGATATGTCTTAGACATTTCATGGAGTGCTAAGTCAATATCTGAGTCTACAAATGCTACGTGACACTAACAGTTTGCCAGCTCCTGCTGCTCCTGCCAGGCTGAGTAATGCTCAGTATTCCTGATATTTACACCTGATAAAAAGAGGGGCCAGTAGTTCATTTGATCCAGATGGGCTTCTAGATAAGCAAAGATAAATTGCCCAGCTCAGTAGGTCGTTTACAAACTCGAATAGCTCCCTGCATGGCAGCGATGGACACACCAAATGCATGAGCAGGAAATGGAGTGCTGGGTTTGGGTCTGAGTCTGAGGTGGGGTGCAACAAACATGGTTTATGGCCAACTAGGAGCGTAAGTCACGCTGTATTGCACACAGAGGAAGCCAAAGCTAATACATTTCAGATTGTGCCTGTCAGGTTCTGATGGCTTTCAAATGATCCATCCTCATGCTCACCTTTGAGTAAGTCACAGGCTTTTGTGTAGTTTTGCTAGTTCCATGCTCCCATCCTGAGCAAGTCCAAGAGCTTTTTGATCAAGACATGCCCCATTTCTGAGGCCCCAATAACACTTGCTCAGTAACACATTGCTGTGGTCATTCCTGTAACACATTATGCATAAGGAATTAGCAATGAACAGTCACTGACAAGTAGGGAGTGTGCAGGGAGATATTTCTCCCATGTGCAGGGAGAAAGGGAAACAACAGAGGCCTGGAGAGCTTGAACACTACTACTTTTTGCTTGATCAAAGGACCAAGATCCTTTAAATATCAACTGTGGATCAGAAGAAGACCCTCAACTATGGTTTTGTTTGGTATGAAGAAAAATATCTCTGCACTAGTTGAGACAGATTCCATCAGAAAATTCCAGTTTATCCATCCCAACAAAACTCCAGTGATTAAAAAATATCATTATGGATTCTTTCCCTGATTGCAAGTTAGAACCTGACACTGTCATCCTGGTAGTATGCAGAGGTGGATCAGGTTCGATTCTAGCTGGGAATAACTCAGCAGGAAATCAGGGTGCTCCAGGTTTGCTACTGGTGGCTACTTGGACTCCGAGTTATTGAGGTGGTAAGGATCCCTGATAGTCATCTACTCCAATCCCCAGCTCCAAGAATGGCCAGCTTCAAAGATGATTAAGGCAGGGAGTTGCATTTCTTTTTACTTAGTACAGAGCCTCTTTATACCTAGTAACACAATGTATTGGAAACATCATTTAGCATTAGAGATGTAAACTGAGGATCCGATTTGCTGGTGTCATTGAACACCCAGGGGTGCCTTTACTGATACTGTGTGTACTGTTCTCAAGGCCTTAATCCCAGAAGCTAGAACTCAAGTTGGAAAGGATCCCAATGGGCTGCTCAGTCACAGCCCCAGTCCTGCAGGAGATCAACTAACTGTAAGCATGTTGTGATATGTATTTGTCTATCCTGCCCTAGAAATGCATAGTAATAAAGATCCAGACCTTCTGCTCTAGAAATGCATAATAATAAAGATCCAAACCTTCTGCTCAGGTTTATTCAAATGTTTAATTATCACTAACATTCTTTCACAAGGCTTGCTTAGCAACTTCCCTAGTTATACCTTGCTGAATTTTAAGCCCCTATCATCTCATTCTATCTCCAGGGGACCTACAGAGCAGTTTATTACCATCTTTATGACAGCCCATTCCATACTGGATGATTGCTTTTAGTTCTCTCCTCAGTCTTCTCAAGGTTAAAGGACTTAAATTCTTTCACCCCACAGGCATACTGTCTATAGCTCTGGTCATTTCTGCTGCTCTCCTATGGATTCTTGTTGCTCCACATCTTTTCTGAAATGCAGCTCTGAAAATTAGGCAAAGCATTCAACTGAACCCAACAGACAAATATGTATCACCATATACCTGGGGCTGAAATGTAGGGGTGAGGAGGATGGGAGGTTGATCACTATGCAAACAGCTACAAATCCCCTGGTCTTTTCCTGGTATTGATACCTAACTAGTTGATCCCTGCTGTTGGGAAATATGGTGCCTACAGTTGGCTATCTAACCATTTTTGCTTATAGATGAAGCTTTGCACTCAGCCCCACTGAATCACTTCTTTTTTTTTCATTTTATACAATCATTCCCCTGTGTTAAAAGCCTTTTGGATTATAAACCTGATGGACAGAGGGATTTAAAGCAAGATCTAAATTCTACAAAAGCAATATAAGCAAAAGTAAAGTTTCCCAGAAAAAGATGATTCATTATCAGAAAAATACTTGGTTTATTGTGCAATTATGAATGTCTGAACAATGAATGGCCCAGACTGGAGGGGTAAGATGAATTAAAGAGGTGACTATCAACCTGGGTAGCAGGGAATGGAAGGTGTTAAGAGATATGGAGAATGCCAGCAGAAGGTGAAGGCGAGAGGTGAAAGGGCTAAAACATTTCAGTTCCAAATTAAAAATCAACCAAATCACAAGCCATAGTATCAGGGGCAGACATGGCCACAGAACTTGACTAAAACCCAACATTTACAACACTTTTTTAACCTCACCTGTGACCCACAGAGACCGCAAGGGAAGATGTTGACCTCTCCCAACTCATGTGTTACAAAAGCTCATTATATTTAAAGGAAAACCTCCCTGGGAAGCTTATTTAATTTAACATCACAGTTTGGGTGAATGATGGGAAGATAAACAAAGATGGGGATTGCTGGCAGGCAAGAAGGGTGGTCCAGCTTTCAAACTGCTGCAGAATTTATTCATTGTGAAGAAATGAAGTTCTTATAGGTGTCCTTCACATGCAGATCGGAGTCAAACACCAGCCTGAGCTGGCTTTGGAGCACAACTTAAGAGTGAAAAAGAGAAGGGAAAAATATTGTGACAGAAATCCTGAGGAGACGCGTCTTCACCTACCCAGATCCCAACAGGACATTTGGGATAAATCAGTTATTAACTAATCTCTGGACTCAGCTGGATGTGGGCTAATGGATCAGTGCAAAGGGACCAAGGCAATCCAGGAAGAGATTTAATTTTGCTGCAGCCAATTCCACACTGAAAGGCAGCGTAAAGGCAGCAGCAACTCATGGGGAGGATGGAGGCTGATTCTCCTGTAAGTATAGTTCTCTGCTTAACACACAAATTGGAAAATGGGATTATAATATGATGCATGACACTTATGAATAATTAGAAGTGAGAAATTCAGTGTGCATAGCACATGAATCTGCCAAAAAATGAAAGGGGGGAGAAGAGAGAATTTCTTCAGTCAGTTTTTGATACCATGGATAAAATGGATGATGAAGTGAACAACTGCAGGAAAAATACAGTTAGCCAGAAAATTGTCTCCAAAATGCCATAAATGCAGCAATGCCATGCCAAATTGTAGAGGGAAGCAAGCTGAGGGCACAGAGGTTAGAGGCAGAAAGATAAGCAACCTTTCTTTTAACTTATGGACAGTTACTAATGAGAGGTTTACTACCAATAGTAGCAGTATCTATGAAGTGCAGGGAATGGTTGGCACCGGATTAGATTATCAGTGTAGACAGGAAAAGCTGAGGAAGAAAGAATCTAAAGATTACCAAACTATTTAGCCTTAATGGAGGAGGAGATGTGGCAAAACACACCAAAATGTGTAAACATCATCTGGGGGCTGGACCTTCAGAGTTCAAAAACCAAGCAGAGAGAATCAAAAATTGCCTGGATTTACAGTGGATGATAAAGACACACTTGATAACATGAGAGGGTCTTACAAAAATGGGTTGTAGAAGTGCACTTCAAAGATGTCTCAAAAGATCCAGATGATGGGATGCCGCTCTAGAGCTGTTGCAATCAGGCTGGGGAAGTTTCCCAGGAAAGCAAAACCAGGATATGATTGAAATTTATTTTAAATCCCAGAGACACCCTGCCTACTACAACTATTGCAGAATGGCAGAAATAAGAACTGATTTCCTTCGACTTCCTGAATCATAGAACCATAGAACCATTTAGGTTGAAAAAGGCCTTTAAGATCATCAAGTCCAACCATTACCCCAGCACTGCCAAGGCCACCACTAACACGTCACTGAGGGTCTCATCTACACAATTTTTGAACACTTGCAGGGACGGAGATTCCATCACTGCCCTGGGCAGCCTGTTCCAATGCCTGACCACCCTTTGGGGAAGGAATTGTTCCTAATACCCAATCTAAACCTCCCCTGGTGCAGCTTGAGGCCATTTCCTCTTGTCCTATTGCTTGTTACTTGGGAGAAGAGACTGACCCCACCTCACTACAACCTCCATTCTGGCACTCGCAGAGCGATAAGGTCTTCCTGAGCCTTCCTGAGACTAAACCCCCTCAGGTCCCTCAGCTGTTCCCCATCACACTGTGCTCCAGACCCTTCTCAGCTCCACTGCCCTTCTCTGGCCCCACTCCAACACCTCAATGTCTCTCTTGTAGTGAGGGGCCCAGAACTGAACACAGGATTTGAGGTGTGGCCTCACCAGTGCCCAGTACAAGGGGATGATCACTGCCCTGCCGTGCAGGCAACACCATTGCTGATACAGGCCAGATGCTGTTGGCCTTCTTGGGCACCTGGGCACAAGCTGCTCATGTTCAGCAGCATCAATCGGCACCTTCCCCAAGCCTGTAGTGTTGCATGGGGCTGCTGTGGCCCAAATGGAGGACCCAGCATTTTACCTTGTTCAACCTCATATCACTGCCCATTGATCCAGTCTGTCCAGATCCCTTGAAGAGTATCCAGCCTTCCTGGACCCCTTTGTCCTTCAGTAATGTTTCCCAAGGAATTCTGCCAACCAGCATCCTAAACAGGCCAAAGTCAGCCCTCCAAAAGTCTAAGGTGAAGGTTTTGCTGATCTTCTGCCTGACTTCTCCAAGGATTGAAAATTCAGTCATTTCATGATCGCTTTGCCCAAGACAGCCTCCAACCATCACATTACTCACCAGTCCTCTGTTGTGAGCAGCAAAGCTAGCCAAGCATCCCCCCGAGCTGGCTCACTAACCAGCTGGGTTAGGAAGTTATCTTCCACACCCTCCAAGAACCTCCTGAATTGTTTCTTCTCTGCTGTGTTGCACTTCCAGCAGACATCTGATAGGTTGAAGTCCCCCACAAGAATAAGGGCAAGTGATCATGAAACTTCCTCAGTTGTATGAGGAACAGTTCATCCGTAGCTTAGTTCTGGCTGGGTGATCTGTAACAGACTCTACCAGGATATCAGCTTGGTTGGCCTTCCCCCTGATCTTCACCTACAAACGTTCAGCCTTCTCACTCACAACACTGAGTTGGAGGCAGTCAATGCACTCCCTGATATACAGCACAACCCCACCACTTCTTTTTCCTTGCCTATCCTTTCTGAAGAGCCTGTAGCCAAATGTTTCTGACAACCTGCTAATATCAAAAGGAAGTATGCCAGGCACAAGTGAGCCAGGGAATATAGTAAATCCTGGCACAGAATGAGGCAACACAGGTGGGAAGGAGGAATGAAATCCCAAAACATTTCTGGGGCTTCTTCTGGTACGGAACTGTATCCTTTAATGCAGTGCAGTAGAATATTTGAAGGGAATTTCAGCTGTTGTCCAGCTGAAGAATGACACAGGATCATAGAGAAATTCAGGATGGCTGGGACCTTGGGAGGTGAGCTATGATGTCAAGATCAGGTTACTCAGGGATTTATCTAAGTCTTCTAATGGTAAAGTGAGAAGAGATGTTTTAGGCCACTGAGGAACTCTATCAGGATGCATCATACAACCTTCATCCCGTTCTTTGGCCTCCTTTTCAAAACAGATTAAACAAGAAAATGAGACAAACAGTTTCTATTGACTCCCCAGATGAAATTAATTTACTTTCAAGGGCTTTTTCTTACTCATTACCAAGAACAAATGATGTCCTGGATGCTTTAGCAGATTCATTCTCTCAATCTACCCTCAGTTTTCAAAAGTTGAGAGGTTTTTTTCCCCTTGTATTTAAAATGTCTTGCTCACATAAAATACAAGAGCAGTGTTTGAACTATTGTTATTATCAGGTTCACCAGTGTTCAAGATCAGTCCCACCATTCCACAGTGGTATGCGGACATTAAAAGATTGAAGTCCTGAGTAGGTGTGTTCTGATCATGCCACACCCATGCAAATGCCAGCAAATAGCTGTGCAGTTGCATGTCTCACAGGTACCAAGTCAAAGTGTTTTCAGGTAGCATTCCTTCCCCACTACTCCACATGGCAAATAATGAAAAGATTCACAGGTGATCTAAGGGAAGATTCAAGCCACCAGAGACACAACTGAAATTAAACCCAAAGACACAAGTCAGTTCAAAAGGGGTTATTACTGCTTTCAGAGAATTAATGTAATTTCTGCCCACAAAAGATAGCTGAAGATAAGCAGAGCCACTTATTCCCCTCTCCCCAACTATTCTGTGATGTCCAACACTTACTGGTCAGTACTTTTGTAGGGTTTTGCACTTCAAACAGAAGTTTTGTTTCTTGCTTTCCCAGTATCTCTTCATAGGTTGTGATCATTTCAGAGAATCATTTTAGGGAATCATTTTAGAGATCAAATTGAGAGTTTTAAGGATTGAAAAGGGCTCTTATGGTTGCTTCTGCTCCAGCATACCCATGTTTTACAGTCCCTTTCATGCAGAACTAAAATAACCTGAAAAGGTGGTCACTGATTAGAATAAGGGTCTTGAGTTCTCTGGTGTGAAATTATGGTGCCATCCAAAAGGAATTCCTGGCAGTCATCAAATACAGAATATTTTCACCTGTATTTATTTGGGAGGAAATCTGTGGTCAGGACTGGCCTTGCTTTCCTATAATGGCTCTTTAGATTCAGGCATGGTGCAGGGTAGCTTGCCTAGGGTTTGGAAATACTGCACTGCCCTTATTTTATAATTACACATAGATCAGCACACAAGTGTGGTAAAACTGATGCCTTGTCCACAGGACCTTGTTGGGAAATGAACTGCAAACACAACCTTATCTCAAAGAGCTTGTTCAAGGAAGGTACTGCCATGCTAAAGAGATAGATACTACTGAAATTTCACAATTTGAAAAATACAGCTGTTTCCAAACCCTATATTGCCATACAGGATAGAAGGCAGTGCGAATGGATTTCACAGTAAAAGAAATTGTCCCAGAGGCTCAGCACTGTTCTCAATGTCTAGGATCTTATGAGTTAGTTAAAAACTGAGGAACTCTGAAGCCAAACATGAAGCCAAAACACTTCAGTGAGGTCTGATAAATCTAATAATCCACAAAATCCATACCTAAACACAGTCAGCACAGAGCAGATAGTAAAGACTAGATACTCACCTGGCTATTCAAGAACAGACCAGAAGACTGAGAAGACATCTTAGCATTTGTAATTCATGGTACAGCAGACACTGGTAACATGTACATCAAAGAGCTCTGGTCTCCACCTTGCTATGTCATAAATCTATATATGACAACTCACAGGCCACAATTAGAAGAAATCATGTTATTTACTGGAGAATCTGGAGTACTGGAAAGATACCTTGAGTTCATGGTATGCACCCTGCAAGCTGCGAGGACACAAGCCTTGAGATCTTGGTCATCAACAGTCCTCTAAAATTATGTCAGTTTGCCTTTTGCCCTCCCACCAGCATATGCAGAATGAACCCTTGCATGTGTGTGATAAAGCAACACCCTTATTGCTTAGTTCTCTTCCTTTTGTCAGCTGATTCTTTAGGAATATAAAAACAGGAAGAGAAGTTGTAAAAGCAGAAAGGGCAAACCTGGTGCCCATAGGAGCTCCCAGTCTCTCTCTGCAACACAAGAACAAAATATTAACCCTGCCTGCTGTATGACAAGCTATACAAAGTGCATGTGTCTGGGGAACCGTGACTGACAGTCTTTTATGAGGGGCTGTGTTTGAAAATTTGTTCCGGATGGTGACCTCTGCATTTCTGTAGCTTCATACTTGAACAGATGTCAATTCACAGGACAGCATCAAGGCTCTCTATGTTCTTAAGCGTGTATTTGTTTTTTGTCACGCTGAAGGGTATGCCTAAGTATTGGTCAGGACCTAAAAAAATTCCCTATCTAGTTTAAAAGTATGCATCCTAAGAAGCATACGCAAGGTGGAAATCAGCTGGGAAACATACAAAAATGCTGACTTCTTTAATACAGTGGCAAGGTTAGCAATGCAGCCTTAGAGAAGCCAGGCTTAATTAGTACAGGCCTCCTGAAGACAGTGTGTCTTCAGCAGAAGTGAAGCAGATGAGGTAGTGGAACATCTAACACTTATTCAATGCCACTGCAAACACAGAAGGCTTGAAAATGGCAAAAAGTAGAAGAAAATTAGTGCAAACTTATGTCTACTGGAAAAGTGGAATCAGACCCTCTGCCCCCACAACCTGGCGCAGTGTCACAGCCATGCAGGCTGGACTCTTCCCCAGTCAAAGAGCTGACCCCAGTTAATACACAGAAAGTTCTGACTTTGCTTACACTGCTAAGTTTATGACTATAAGAATCAATTTTATAAATGACTGACTCATTTCAGCTGACAGGTTATGTATGATTAATAAGCAACATAAGAAAATGTGTTTAATAGTTTAATGCCTTTAAGCACAATGCAAAACTGTTCAATGATACAAATTAAAACTGCTGTAAGATCTCTGTAACTCTACATTTAAAAAATTTAAATTATGTTACTTTGATCATCTGAGATCTAATGCTGAGAGATACTGGACACCTCGTAAAAGTTCTGTGCTTGACTTCAACTTCTAAGTAATTAGGAGACTTTGAGAACAGATTCATATTCTACAAGCACAGAGGCAGAATTTGGCAAATGTTATGAAACAAACTCATTTAAAAAATATACTCTATAGAAACCCAAAATATCATTAACAAATCCAAGCATTAAAATAGAAGCCCGAATGTTAAAAAAATATAAGGCTGAACCACAAAATTTATCTGAACCATATTTAGCATTGCATCAGTAATAAAAATAACAGATTAGGCAAAACTATAACACTTCTTTTAAAATATTCTAAGGCTATAGTGTACAAATAGAGTTTGAAATTAAGTGAACTGACAACAACCTGGTTGCTTGCAGTGTGTTTAGGCATCCAGATTTGTTTATCTGTTTTGCTCCAAAATCCTAAATATAAATGAAGTTGGAGACCTTTAATTTCCAAAGAACTCTTTTTCTAAGTCTGTGGAACATGGCATTTAATATGTGATGCAAATCAAGCAGCTGCCTTCTACTCACAAAATATAAAGTAAGCTGAACTCAACATTAAGCATTTGCTGATACTGTTCAAACAGTGCCAGATTACAAGTATTTTTACACAAGCACTTGACAAAATATTTAAGTCTAAACCTCTAACTCAAATGTATTTGTCACATTCCCAAAGGGTTAATGTTGTCTTGCTTCATTTCTTACATGTAAGTAATTTAGCTCTGAACAAAAGCAGCTCCCTGCTGGTTACCTTGGCTAAAGGAAACATAATGAACTGGTAAAAACCAGTTTTATCTCACTGCTGTTGCCTAGGGCTACAGACAAAATGAAGTAAAAAAATTCACATGCAGAGTATTAGGTGCTTATGAAAGATCCAGCAGCGCTGTTGCCTAGTGATTCAGTGAGGAATCAGCATAGGCCAATGAGGTGCACGGGTGCTGAATAACATCCCCGATGACTGCTTTACATCTCCTGCAATTCTGTCATACACCCCCATGATTTCCCAGTGGTAAGAATCACTTTCAAGGGAACCTGTCAGAGAAAAACCATAAAAATTTAAACAAACACACACATCACATATAGTGAGATTACTATTTTTGCTTTTCCCTTTGGATGTTGATACTGCTCTAGATTATATGCCTATCAATATGTCCTTCAGACCTACTAATACTTAATTATCACTACAATTTTGATTAATATACCTTAACAATTCAGACTAACTTTCTATTTTGAAGTTGCAGATACATGTCACTGAATTGCAAGGAATATGCTAAAGCAAAATTCATCTTTTTACGTTTCTCAAAAGAGCTACAGAATCAGAGTGTTTATAATCAGAGCTTTGTCAGTAATGCATAAACATACCAGGGGTTTTTTAACATCCACTTTCCCAATTCTGGTGTATTTTTGTTGTTGCTTTGGTTTTAATTCAGTTTGTTTTGCAGTTACTGGTGCTCTGTTACACAGTAGATTTTCTGACATGAAAGCTGCCTCATTAGCAAGGACTATATTTTGGTAAAGAAACTACTTCAAAGATAAAGCATCCTTTTCCTCAGAGAAGAAAAAGAAATCTCTCCCCATTAAGACTATGCATGTGCTCTACTTTAGTGACATTTTTCCTGTGTATTAAAAAGTAATATTCATATTAACAGAGCATATAATA
This sequence comes from Psittacus erithacus, assembly GCA_009867235.2. Taxonomy (NCBI): domain Eukaryota; kingdom Metazoa; phylum Chordata; class Aves; order Psittaciformes; family Psittacidae; genus Psittacus; species Psittacus erithacus. The sequence goes on from WYDI02040711.1 coordinate 15,912, forward strand.
CATATTTAGTTGAAGCAAGTGTACTGAAGGAGAGCAGGAGCATTTCATGAAAATCTTTTGATCTCCAACATCTCTAATCCTAAAATACATTCTTACTGCATAGGAGGGTAAACAACATGAATAAAAATACATATTTTTTTAAGATCACTCTCAATTTTTTCTCTGAGGTCAAGCTGTTGGTACTTCATTATTTCTATCTGACTTCAGCCACTGATCCATTCATGACGCTTCAGAGGAACATGGAAGTATCTTCATGATACATTTAGCCTTAGGTGCAGTAGGAGCAAAAGTATGTCATGATTCCCACAGTAATTTGCTCAGGAAAAGGAGACCAAAACATGGGTAATAAAACATGTATCTCCAAATACTTCTACTGCCTATTAAAAAGTCCTTATCTTTGAAGAGCCTATTGTCCAAGAACACGTTTCTGTTCATCTAGTAAAATGTAGTTTTTGTTTAACAGAGAATGACATACTGAATACGTTTACTATTCATTTTCAAGATGAATATGTCAGTGTGTGATAGTAAACACCTTAGAGGTGAAAGAGACTGTGTTCTAAGATGGTGTGTCCCATTTTTTCCATAGGACATGAAAACCTCCTGCCATTAATGGCTTGTCTGAAACATATAACACTAGAATTATATCCTGCCCATGTAACTATAAACACTCTCATTGACCATGTAAATTGTTTGTCTTTCTTAGAAACCCACTAAATTCATACTTTATTTCACAGCAATGAGTTCCTCAGGCAAAGTGTGAACAGTATTTTCTCTGGCAAGGTCACCAAAAAGTCTCCTAAAACTATCAAGGAAGAGCTGTAGTGTTGCTGTTCACTTTGTATACTGTCAGCAATACTGTATTTGATTATTTTAATGAACCTTATAGCAGCATGCATGTCACATTACTAATACTGTCATTAAAAACATTCAGACGTACACCTTGAAATACAGTCTTGTTTTGTTTTGTAACTAAAGAAGTTAGATAAGTACAGGTGTAAAATGTAAGCAGCCCATAGAAATGCAGTTTATAAACCTTGGGAGTGTCAGTGCAAGCAATGTATAATCCCAGAATGGCCAGGTCTCACTTGACCAAATCTGGTGAACAGGAGTACAAGTTCTCACAAGGCTTAATGGAACACTGAGAAGGGGATTCCAGCATGGGAAGAGTAGTTTAGATCACCCTGATCATGAGGGATACTCCTCATGATCCTCTCTCTGCTATTGTGTGAAAGATGGGCTCCATAAGAACACAGAAATGCAACTGCAAGACCTCCACACAAAGCATCACAGAGTGGCTGAGACGCTGAAATAAATAGAAGATACAGAAGATCTGGAGGAAGAAATATAAGCTAGAGCTTGAATAGTAGTTTTATTTTTCATCCATTTCCATTAGTGCAAGTCTGTATTTTGTAATCATTTCTGAAGTCCATAAACTTTTTTCTGTCCCCAAATCCTGTCCAGCAATAATGCTGAATAAGTGAGCTGTCAACACCAAGAACTCCATTTCTCAGGAAACTGGGAACCCTTGGACTGTTGCTCACTTAATAATTTTAGGGATCACCAGGAACTATAATCTTTTATTAAGCAACAAAAGCTGAGAAGTAGGCTAGGATGAAGGGTACAGTCTTGTGAGAGAAGAATAGAATTCTTTTATAAAATAAGTACAATTAGGTCCATACAAAGATAGATACAGTAGTTGTGCAGCTAGCTACTCAGTTTTTACAGATGTTGTTCTGGTAGATGTCCTACATTTTAAACACTGACCAGCGACTGTCTGCTTTGTATTTTAGGTATACACATGGAAATGGTAAAAAGACCAATTTTCTAAGTGAAAATTACTGAAGAAAGATCTTTTGCAATAGATTTTCAGCAGTAATGAATGCCTGGCACATTTAGAAAGCCTATTAAAGGCACATATTTCTCACTCTGCCACACCCAGCAGAAATTTCATGGCAATGAAGGAAATAGATTTTGAAATTACCGTACTGCATTGCTAAGACAAGAGTAGATGACAATCACACTTTCCAGAATGGAGCTTGAGTTTCTTTCAGTTATTTTCTTTCAGAATTTTTATAGCCATTTAAAAATGCAATTGCCTTCAAATATGAAAATAAAACTAGTGAAGTGAAAGGCAAAGTCATTGTCTCTAGATTCTCAGTAGGATGATGACAACATATAGAGCTAAGTACGCCTCAGATGCTAATGGGAATTCAGAATTGTCCCTACCTTTAGTGGCACTTCCAACGCCGTGGTTTGCTGCAGGGACTCCATTGTTCTTTTTACCAGTGCTGTAAGGTAAATTTGAAAACCTACAGCTTTATTTTCCATGATAGAATTATTATACAGGAGAACAAATAAATCACTTGGTTTATATTCTGTTATATAATATCTGTATTTCTACATTAAAAAAATCATTAACCATTTACAACTTTTTCAGGGATTTGGGGTTTCTTTTTATGTTCTTTTATCTCTCGTGGAGTACCAATTCCTTATTTTAAATAGAATTTTAGGGTGAAATTTTGGCAGTTATTTAGGTTATATAACCCATAAACATGGAACTCCAGCACTACTATATTTTATACAGAGGTACAGCATGTGAGAGTGCTGTGTTTCTCAGCTTTCAAGTTCAGTACTCTCAGCTGTGTGGTTGGTGACATTTTATACATTTTCATCTTCTGGTGCAGACGTAAAATTCAATCTGAAAATACCAAGCAAGGAAAAAAATACTAGAAGTCTGAACTGTTGGAAATATCTTATTCATCAAAGTAAAAGATCAGAGCTAAGTTTAAGAAAGGTCTTCACTGCAGGACAGCAGAGTGATCAAGAATCTAAACAATTGAACTTCAGTATGATTTATGCAACTTAACAACTCATTGCATCATAACACTATGCTCACTATTACTGTGCAAATGCATCTATAATTGTTCCAAATCAATCAGCTGGGATCAGATTTGTCATCCTTGGTCATGCCAGTTAGTGTTTTGCGTGACAATGTTTGCTGCTGCAACAAAATATTGTTCTAATATAAACCAATGAGAGATTCAATGGATAAAGAGCTTTTAGAAAAGGAGTAACTTTTAGCTACTGAAAGTGAAATAGGAATACTGGGGAGCCCGAGAACAAAAGTTATTGAGCAACCTCCATCGCTTTAACAGGATGTCACCATATGCCTCGCGGAATTGAGAAGTATCAGAGTATGAAATACGTGGTGGTATGCAATACTGCTAGACTGAAACCCTCCTGAGTACTTAGAAGCCTTTTTGAAAGTTATCCCTTGATGCACATCACATTTCCTTTGCAGCTGAGGGTAGATGCAAAGGAGCAACAAGAACTCTAGAAGCTGCCTATGGTTGTTGCTCTGGCTGTCACTGAAACCTTTTCTAGTGATGCTATTAGAAATCTTTTCTAATGAAGAACAGCATGCAATGTTCTGTGTCACATCTGTGACACTGTGACTGGCGTGATAACAATGATGAGGATAACTAGGTTCGGCCTGAACAGAAGTGGAGCGCTCAGGCTGCTGGATCACTCAGACTTGCATGCTAATGAACTGTCATAAGATTTTCCATGAAGTCAGAATTATGCAGGAACTCAGAAGATCACTGCCTGAAATGCCAGAGACATTTGTTGACATAACATCTACACTTATATATTTGCATCATTCTAGATCTGAGGTAGTTTATGGTCCAGTGTAAGACAAAGCATTGTTTTTAGAGAGCAGAAACAAATATTGCAACCACAGATTGTGAAAGGGGAAGTGCTGGCCTAATTATCTGTTTAAAATGAAGTCCAAGTCAACATGGCTGTTAATAGAGGAGTGTTGGACTGCCTCCATCTTGAGAAGCCCACTCTGAACTTAAACAAGCTTCCAGCTCCAGCAGGTCAGCAATACAGCCAACATCAGGGCATTCCAACCAGGCAGCATGCCTTCAGAAGGCAAAGGGATTGCCAGTCAGTCCCTTGCATAAATATTTTTTCCAGGCTATGGCTGCACAAGGCTTTTGTGAGAACATAACATCTGAATTCTCTGCTTTTCAGACAGAATTAGTTCTGTATGTTCCACCAAAGCACTTATGAAGGGCACACTTAACTGTGCAACTGAATGTTATTTGAGCTGTTAGACAGTGAAACAGCAATACAGCATCAGACAATGGAAGAATAGGTCTTTTTAACACAAAGAGCTCCAACAGACAACAAAAGATGGAGCACAAGTCAGTGGCATTGATTCATGGGTTGAAAGATATGAGTGGTATGATAAAGGATGCTGGCTGCATATGCACTGAGCAAAACCAGTTTTCCCCTAGTTCTCTAGACCTCTGACTTTGACTAGTTCTCTCCTGTATAACTGTTAGGCCCAAAAGGGGGCTTAAGGTGTCAGCGATCATTGCTCTGTTCACAGTTTTTGCTTGAAGGCATCTGGCATGATCAGAAGTCTGTGACATTCTTAACTGCTCTTAATTTTAAAAAGCACTAAGTGGCCACGTTAGTGAACAAACCTAATGGTTCCTCATTCACTTTGACTTCCCATCACAACCTCTCCATGGGCTTGTTCCATTTTCTTTCTTGTTTTTTTCTGTGTCAGTTTGGCTCCCTGCTCTCTTTCTCATATCGCACTGATTTCTCCATCTATTCCCAGAGTTTAGTGGGTGGCATAGTAAAACCATTCATTTCAAGCAATCAGAATGGTTTTTGCCAGCATTTCAGCCTTTTGAAATACCTTTGCAAGTATCCAAAACATTTGCCTACATCTACTTTACAACAAAATTTGAATGAAATAATAAATACATAGGAACAGAAATAGCAGCTGGATTACCATTCCCATTTAGTAGTCTGCTAATACAGTAAACAGTGAAGAAGGAGGCATTTAAACTAAATGACAGCCTTTGCACAGAAATAAATAGGTAAACTAGCTGAATACATTTAGGCTGGAAATATAAAGTTCTAGGTTTTGGAGAGATGAAATTCTGGAACAGTCTCCCAGTGGAGACGATCATTTATAAAAAACTCCAGTGGAATGGTGGTATGCAATTGCAGGAGAGGTCCCCTTTAGTCCTATGTATCTGATTTTCCTGCTGCTCTCTCATATCTCCTTGAAAACTTTCCTCCTTTTCAAGGCTCAAAATAAACAACCCAAACATACGCAACTGTATCTTCTTTATCCCATATACATCATAGAGTGTGGTCACTAACAAAAGTGATCACAATGTTTAAATACCTCTGTCTCTCTCACTCTTAGTTTTAATTTTTCTTTTCTAAGATTTAGATGGAGGCTTTTGGTATAATAATTATTTCTGTTCAGTCAAGAATCTAGTATATCTAGGGCACATAAATTATTCATTTTAAAATGTTCCTTTGCAGCCAGCCATATACTGCAATGGCATCTGTAAAATGCTGTTCTCCCAACCTTTGCAACTGATCTCTCAAAACCCTCAGTCAGCAACTATGAGATTTGTTGATTATACTCATCCTGGAATGCTTTGTAAGTGTTAAGAGTGTCATGCTAAAAGATTATGTATAAACAAAAAATGGTGACAGCAAAGCAAAGAGGTCATAGAGGAACTGAAATTTTAACATATATTAGATTTTCTTGATACTGACCAGAATAAATATGTTTATTGAAAGTGTTGTGAATAGGAACAAAGAAAAGACACGCATGCCTGCTGTGGAACAAAAGCTTATTTGTCCTTATCAAGCTGAAGACATTTTTCAAGCTCATTCAGCTATGAAATTATGACTCCAGAAACATGTCAAAGCTGGCCAGACACATGATCTATGGAATAGGGCTTTTTGCAAATTGAAAGCTATCTGGAGGCATCTTTAGTTTATGCACCAGTGTTTTTCAAGTTAGAAAAGGCAGCTGAAGGGACAGAAAATGTCACTAACTTGTGATGACTAGTTCATTCCTTTGTTCTTCTGTTACTTGAGTTCCCTTCTCATGTGCATTTTTCTATGCAGCTGCCTTGGTACCCATTGAGTGGGAAATTGTGGCAGAATAAAATGAAATTTCATGGAATTTGAACATGAGCCAAAAATCAGTACTGGAAGACTTAAAAAAATCATCTATGTTCTTTAGGTAGTAACAGTCTAACTGATCTAAATATCAAAACAAATGGCCTTAGTTTATTCTGATTTTTTTCTTAGACTGGTCCTTTTGCTGTTCTTACATTTAAAGTAGGTATTACAGCTGAAATATTTTATACCTGGTAAATATCAGACAAAATGTTTAAAACTGTATTATTTTACATGTACCAAATATAAGAACAGATGCAGAAGTGAACTTGTTTAATTCTATTAATAATGCATTACTATAAATGAGTTCTAAAAAAATAAACCTTCAAAAATTGCCCTAATGCACTGTGATATTGAACTTACAGCACTGGAATACACATATTTCTATAAAAATACATTATTGCAAGTACCAAGTGTCTTTCTTTTAATTATTCTTCTCACTAATGGATGCAATTAAGCAAGCATAGTGACAAGGAACCATCCATAGTAAACACTACTGGCAAAGTTCACTTTTCAAGTCTGCCAGGTACATATGGAGCACACATCAGAAGCCAGATTTTACAGTTATTAAGTATGGGTACTGCTATACTGTAAAAAAAATTAATTACTCTGCATTTCTTCACCTCAAAGTGCATTCCCCCTTTTAGCAGTAATTTATTCAGAATAATTCAAGGGCAAAGAGGCATTTCAAACGCCATGGAGAGGCTGTCTCAGAAATAGTCTCCATAAAATGAAAAATTGGGTTCTGTAATTCCTTAATAGACTTCCAGAGTCCATTGAGGGACTCTCAGTTTGATATGGGGACAGTCTGCCTACCTGATTACACACACTTCAGAACTCAGAGATGCTGAGCTCTCTCAGATCCAAGAGCCCAGGTTTTGGCATTCCCAAAATATCATCTGCCTTTCTGCTTGCTGGGCTGCTGGAGAGCTCAGGATGTGAGGAAGCCAGGCAGGCAAGCTGGCTAGAAACCAGGCAGATTATTGATGGTAAAGATGACAGTCTTCTGCCAAAACCAAACCAATTTCTGCCAAATGTTTTGATTTGATCTTTCCAGGCACCCTCTAATGGAAAAGGACATTTTTTAAAAAGCTTTTTTGCTGCCTTGTTCTTGCCCTAAACAGAGAATCAAGGAAAATAATACGCCATATCTTTGTTGAAAATTACACAATTCAGAGTGGCATGTTCTTCACTGTATTTCAAACGATGTCAAAGCTTGGACACTCAAAGCCTTGTTATAAATAAATGATGTTTTGCCCTGTCCATTCAGAATGAACCGTATGCATACTATAAAACTGTGGGTGATAGCTTCTCTTTGAAGAAGGTATTCTTCCAAAATACAGGTAACAGCTAACTTAAGTTACATGCAGTATTCTGTGCAAAAGTTAGGAAAAAAGAACACCTTATTGCTTGCCCCTTTTTTATGAAATTCAAAAGATTCAGAATCATTTGTTGGGCATAGATTATTAATTAGATGAACTACAAACTGGGATTCTGCATACTGAAAAGTACTGAAAGTTCTCACTGTGGACTATGAAGTACTAAACAGGATTAGAGAAAGCATCAGCATTCTGACTGCCTAGTGGCAATGTTCAGCCTCCTCTCAGGAGAGTCTTAGAAGCAGACATTTTAATGTTGTAAAACTATACAAAAGAGACATTTCCATAAGGGAAATGCTGCTGCGAAGGCTTATGTTCTGTGCTATGATCTAATTGAAATGATGCAGTTTACCTTTATGATCTTAATTTATAAATCTTAAATTTATTTTTAAATTTCATATCAGTTCTGCAAATCAGAAAACTGTTGTTGTTTTCCTGAAAAAGTAGATCAGAAGCATGACTGGAATTAGAATGCAAACATGCTCAATAGTAGGCCAGGGCTTCTTGGATCACAGTAAATGCAGAAGACTAACACAGCACTGAACTGTAGTCCATTAAAGCCATCAAGCACTACTCTTTAGTTTTAAATCCATGTCTTTCCCTTTACTGAGCTTTGTGACTGTACAACTGAGATTTCTCTCTGGATCATTAAGCTGCAGGCTGGAAACTGCAAGTCAGCAGATTCTGTAATTTCAAGTTTCTGAATGGACAAAAGCTCATTAGATATGTAAAGACAAAGCTGACAGCTAAAAAATATCAGCAAATATATGTGAGAAGAGTAAGACCTTGAAAAAAAAAAGGGAGAAAGAACTTTGGGTAAAGGGATGAAAACCATATTTGAACTTTCAAAGCCCTGAAGTGAATTAGAAGCACACATCCTACTAACACTCCTTCTTTGGTTTGAAACTCACATCCCTAATTTGTTACCTCAGTTAGCAGCTCCTGAAATAATCAGAGAAGAATAGGAGAAAAGAGTCTTCCTATTTAGGCTCATCTGAAAGGAATCTAGGTCAACTGCTTTCAGACTGCTCTGTGATGTGAACCAAAACTGTTCACACCATGGACTGGGGACAATAGGGAGATCTGCTTCATCGTCATACTTCTGACTGGAAGTTACATGCTGGTGCAGATACACCCTTTCTCTACCTATTCAGATCAAGCAGAAGCCTCACTAATGACACCGAAGAAAGAACCAGCTTCAGTCACTTTGAAGACAACTTGGATTAGTTCTTTCACTAGTAGCAGATCTATTTGCAAAACACAATCACAGAATGGTAGAGGCTGGAAGGAACCTCTGAAAGGTTCCAGCCTTCATCTGGTCCAACCCTCCTGCTCAAGCAGTTGCTTAGGACTGTGTCCAGATGGCTTTTGATTATCCCCAAGGATGGAGACTCCATAGCCTCTCTGGGCATCTGATACACTGCTCTATCACACTCATTGTAAAAAAGTGTTTCCTGATGTTCAGAGGGAACCTCCTGTATTTCAGTTTGCATCCACTGCCTCTGGTCCTGTCGCTGGGCACCACTGGGAATAGCCTGGCTCCATCTTCTATGTCCCCTCCCTTCAGATATATATATATATACATTAATAAGATTCCTCTGAGCCTTTTCTTCAGCAAGCTGAACAGTCTCAGCTCTCTCAGCCTTTCTTATAGGAGAAATGCTCAGTCCCTTCATCATCTTTGTTGCATTTCACTGGACTTTCTCCAGCCCATGTCTCTCTTGTACTGGGGAGGCCAGAACTGGATGCAGTACTCTAGGTGTGGTCTCACCAGTGATGAATAAAGGGGAAGAAAATGAACGACTGAAGAAATGAAAAAGGAAAATAATGTCTTAGGTTGGTCTTTATTGCTAAGGAAAAGACATTTTATCACTTTCCTATTCTGAGGTAAGTGAGTATATCTGAAAGCTACCGTAACACAGAATTTTCTTTTTTGATTTGCCTCTTAGGGCAAAGTAGAGACAAACCTAAAAATCAATCTTCAAACAGCAGAAAGACACAAATTTATGCCATGAACACTCAAGCTTGGCAGCCTGTATTAAGTGAAATGACAATTTCCAAGCTACCTCAGACCTCTAGACTGCCCAGATCCATTTCCCAAAGGTCATCTTAGCAACTTCAATTACATGGTGATAGCTTTGAAGCAGAACAAGGAATTTCCAGGTACATTTGTTCAGCACACTGCAGGTAGATGTGTTGATATGCAAACTAGGTACACTGTAGTGTGTAGAGCAGACACATCTTGAGTATTTGAACTGGACATTTTTCGTGTTTCCAGAAAAAAGCCTATAGTCATCATGTTTCTACAGTGGGATTATTTATTACTACTATTCATATGACAGGTAGAGGTTTTTTTCCATTATACTGGAAAAGTATTGATTTTGCTGAATTTATTAAAAATTATACTAGCAATGGAGATCAGAATTTGACCCAGTGATGGCAGAATCTGCAATTTTTTTATATGTATAAGTGACCATGAATAATTCTTATCTTTTGGGTATAATATTAGCTGTATACGTCATGCAAATTGATGTAAAATAAGATATTAAAAATACCCCTATGCCATCTTACAGATCTCATTCAGCACACTATGTTTTCTAACTCTGAAACTATGGTACTTTAAGACATTGTCCTTTTCTGAGGAGATACTGCAATCTCTCATAAATTGTAGGGTGTTCTTGTAATTTAAGCCAGATTTGAATTCCTGTATTTAGAGGTCAAATGTTAAGATACTAACCTAATTCATTACAGCGCCCATAATATATTGAACTTGAATATTCCCAGATTCTTTGTTTCGATTAGGTGAAGTTCTCACTATGAACTAATACTCACAAGAGGGATCAGCGATGAAATGAGACTAATATGGCAAATTGTACTGTTTAAATGAACACAAGAAGGTGAAATTATTTTTTTCTTAGATGCTTAGGTTATAATGGAAGATATTTCTTGTATTGGATCATTTAAAATATTTGTGACGTTATGCTAAGTGTTTTAGCTAAAGTTATTCTTGAGCTTCAAACTAGACCAAAGCTTGCAAACAAACATTTGGTGCCTACAGGAATAAATCCACTACTTATTGGAGAAGAGATTCAACAGCCGCCCCTGTGCCCCTGTCTTCTAACTAAATTTGTACCAGATGATGAGACACAGCTTTGTCTTAGGAAATAATGTCTCAAGTAAGCCAGATGAAAGGATAAAAATGTAGGCAGGAACTTTTACTAACCCTTAACCTTGAAAAATCCATCATAAAGTTCTCTAAATATAAAAAAAAGCAATAAACTTAGAAATTACAGAACATTATATTCCTACATTAAGAATTTCATATTTTTGTATGTAATGGGCCCCTATCACAAGTATTCATATACTTTCCAAACCATTCTTTTTGAGCTGGTTGATTTCTTTAAACCCCTTTTAATCCCTGGCTAAAGCATTATTATTTAGCTTTACAGGATTCACACATTGGATGAGGGAGTCTTGATAAGAAAAGTAAATACAAGTAAGCATGTTGATGAACTCCAGATGAGGTGTGTATCATGTTTTATCTACATAAGAGTCAGTGGTGGAAAACATCCAGAAAAGTCTGCTCAGTATACATTTCCTTAATCATAAGAATCAATGTGCTGCTTCTTGTTATATTAATTCTTTATCCTCTGAGAAATCACAGGTTATAGGAAGAAAAAAGAGTAGTGGGGGAGAAAGAGTAAGAGAGATTGTATTTACCTGAAAATTCCTGGATTTGAGAATCTTCTACTTCAAACAACAACTCGTCATGAATCTGGGCAATTAACCTGAAACATTTCAGAGACTTTAGATAACATAGGCAAGAAGTTTCTAACAGTGTTTCCTATCCATATCATCAATTAATTGCCCTATGCACAACTGATATGTTAAAGTGAGAATAAATGTCCTAAGGAAATGAAAAATTCATTAACGGATTTAGAAGGGCTGCCACTCCACACATTCTGAAAACATAAAGGTCGTAACCCCAAACTCTGGTTGCCAGCTTATAAATGTCATTCAGGGATTTGATGATGTGATAAGTTATTATTGAAAACCGACACAATTTGCAGAAAAATGCGAGCAATTACAGGGACAGGCTATGTTTTGTTAATGTAGCTTGTTTTTTCAAGTTGAGCTGGAAGAAATGTGGCTGGAAATGGGTGGTTTTGCTAATGCAGATTAGGTCAATAGGAAGAGTACTTGGCTCACTGGTATGCCAATATTAACTCCTAGTTGGCCAGTGACTTGAGTCTTTTCCAGGAAATTAACTTTTCACTTAAGTGCAAAGTAGGTGCCCTCATGGTTGACAAACAAGTGGGTTGAAGAGTGAAAATGTAGGCACAGATACACAACATGATCTGTAGCCTCTGCTGTCAGGACAGTTGCCTTCATAAGGGTGGAGTGGTCAGCTGAAAGCAGTAATATCTTGAAAGCCATGCAGCTACATGGACCTGAGCTCTTCAGCTAGGGCTGTTTTGTAATGAATTTATACTGCTTATTTGTTTTTCACTTTGTCTGTATTAGATCTGTATCATAGGTCTCTTGCATATGGACTGTGACTTAACTGTTCAGTGCTTACAGGAAGAGCACCTTAAATTGCTGGTTTGGGTGCGAAAGTACTTTCACAATAGAAACAATAAATAGATGTATTTGATTGAATGAAGTCCACAGCAGAATAGATAAAATCTAGCACATATAATCCCTAAATTCTCACTCAGGAAGGAAAAGTACTGCATATATGATTAGACTGTATTTCTACTAGGTATATTTTAGTACATCTTTAATTATTGTTGGGAGTCTAAGTCATGAAACTGTACCACTTATTTCCCAAACTGCTTTGCAATTTGTATATAACGCTTAAATTAAATGCCCTGTGTAGACATTGATTATTACCCAGTAGTGACTCAAGTAAATAATACTTTACAAATGGCTGAAACATCAATATGGTTATTACTTATAACTTTTCACAGCTTTCAGAAAAAAATCCTAAAAGTTTCACACTGCCTTAAATTACAATGTGACATTGACTAACAGTGTGTTGAACTCTAATAATAGATCTTAAATTATTAGTCACTTACAACACAGTCAGAAGCAGAGTGAAACAGATTAACATATTTTTAATAGGAAATTGGGACACAAGATAGAAAAAGAAATAGATTAAAAGACCATGATAATCTTTAGCAAGAGAATACAGTTACATGACAAGATAATATTTCCAATGCAAGTAAATTAATTAAAGAGATTCCTTATAATCATTTAAGTGACATGTAAAAAGATATAAATCAGAAATAACTGTGAATATTAAATATTAATATACTGTGAATCAATTGAATAAGTAAGTGGAAATAATTACATTGATTAAACCAGTGCAATAGAAATGTGACTGACTGGTTATTATTTGTACCAGAGTAGTGTCTCATGTCTTCAGTCAGGATTAGAGCACCATATATCCTGAATACTTGGTAAGAAGAACTTACAATATACATTAAACATTTTATCATAAATTCATCAGGATTTAGAAATGGAGAAAAAAAGAGCTGGATTTTCAAAACCATTCAGCACTGGATCATCTGATCACCTCATCTCCATGCTAAAAGTAAAAACTGAGTTCAGGAGGAGCAGGGCTGGACCAGAAATTGGTGTTACATTATGTAAGCAGAAGCAATGTGAACTGAACTCAAAATTCTGTCTGGACAGCACAATAGATGTGACACAACTCTACATGCTCCAGTTCATCTACTGAAAGCAGCACAGCTCTTTTAGCTTGGTTCTCTGTCTGGGCTAAAGGACCCTGTTTCTCAATGCTTGTCACCCTGTATAGCACAGCCTAGCAGCTCGGGTGTACTGCCAGTTAACTGAGGAACTGCACAGAGCTGCAGAATTACGTCTGCCCCATCTTAAACATCCAGTGATTAATTTGAAGTTCAGAACAACATTCTGTCTGCTAAAATAGAGAACTAGAAATTAGCATTGCTGGTTCTCTGTGTAGCTGTGCTAAGCAATGTATATTCAATTGGAAAATAGGGATAAGATTTATCTCAGAGATGTGAGATCTAAGAAACAAGTATTTCTAACACAATTCTGTTTTGGAAAGATATTACATAAGTTTTAATTAGTGCTAAATGTGATTTCCTAGCTTGATGCCAAGAAGTAGAATAGCAGACCCTATTTCCTCCTTAATGTTCATCAAACAAGTCAGATTTCTTTTTATCTCATCTCTTTTTCTTATTCATCTCACATCAGCTTTATCCATTCTACTCGTGCAGATTTACAGTACAAGGCCACCTATATTTTTTCAGGGTTATTAAAGTAATAATTCTTGCATGCATTACACTGCCGCACAGAAGGAAGCATTCAATCTGATATCAAGGCAGATAAAAGAAAGAATCAAAGAAATTTATACATTCAAATTTTATAGCTTTCACCATTCCAGTGCATGCACCCACCCACCCATTGCACACCTTGAGTGAAAGAACTTTGAAAAAAACCCCGTACTTTCACTTAACAGCTTAATTGAATCAGCTTCACTTTGAAGGAATACTGAAATAGCAAGCTCCTCTCATTATCTCTTGCTAAAATATATGGTAAACTAGATTAGAAATTGCAAACCAGCAGAGACTAGTATTTTTTTGTTCTACAGAGAATAAAAATGCCTTTGATTTACAAGCTAATATTTTATTAACTATTTTTTTGATTGCCTGCAAGTTAGGCATCATTTTTGATGAGCACACACCATTTCTTTTACTGAGAAACATGACCTGTGCCTGAGTATGGGCGAGGTGTGGAATAGATACTGCTACAACCTGCACCTTCAAATGAAGGAGTATTTCTGTGATTGCCGCCCTGAACACGGCTTTTGACAACAGTTCAGTGTGCCCAGCACGCAATACCCTTCTTAAACTATTATGCTGCACTGAAGAATTGTAAAGAATTTTTTATTCTCTTCCACACTACATTAATCACTCTTTCAGTTTCCTATGAATTAATGCAGAGGCTAAAACTTTCAGGCCTTCAACGGATCCACCTAGTTATATATTACTGACTTATTGCATCCCAGCTAGAAGGAAGTGCAGCAGGAGGGCCAGGAGACCTCCTTGGATGGATAAGGAGCTGCTGAGGAAAATTAGAAGGAAAAAAGAGGCTTATAAAAGGTGGAAGCGAGGACAGGCGGCCTGGGAAGAATACAGGGATGTTGTCCAGGAGGCTAGGGACCAGGTTAGGAAAGCTAAGGCCCAGTTAGAATTAAACTTGGCTAGGGATGTGAAAGATAAAAGAACGGGATTCTATAAGTACGTAGCGAATAAAAGACAGACTAGGGACAACGTAGGTCCTCTCCAGAAGCTACCGGGAGAACTGGCTACCCTGGATTGGGAAAAGGCTGATCTTCTTAATGACTTATTTGCCTCAGTCTTCACTGGCAAATGCTCTAACCACACCACCCAAGTCTTGGAAGGCAGATGCAGGGACTTTGAGAATGAAGATCCTAGGCCCACTGAAGGACAGCATCTGGTTCAAGACCATCTTCAGAACCTGAACACACACACACACACACACACACACACACACACAAGTCCATGGGACCTCATGAAATCCATCTGCAGGTACTGAAGAAGCTGGCAAATGAAGTTGCTAAGCCACTGTCCATCACATTTGAAAAATCATGGCAGTCAGGTGAAGCTCCCGATGACTGGAAAAAGGGAAATATAACCCCCATTTTCAACAAGGGGAA